>JAZDUA010000601.1:600000-877514 GCA_038098605.1 Gryllus longicercus
ATGAACGTTCACGGGCAGCGAGAAGAGCGGCCGAAAACCAGAGTAGCAAAACGCGCAGCCTGGTATCCGTTGCTCACACTAGTCGCCACGAACTATCAAGCCACGTTTTTACTGGTGAAGGGTTGAAGGAGGAGAAGTTACCCCCGCCACGGAGAATTTCTCCAGGCAACGCCAATAAATAGGCGGACACGCAAGCGGAAGACCTCTTTTCCTAGCTTCCGCCTGGAGTCAACATCTCTCTTCTGCCAGCACGCGTCGGGTCAGCAGTTCTTTTAGTAAGTCACCGCTCGGCAAGTAAGCAGATTTTATCAGCGCTCGTCAGATTAGGTAGTAATTGCCGCCGCAACGACTGTTTAGATAGGAGTTTACGGCGTTGCAAAGACGTCTAGCTAGTCGTCCGCGAAGTAGTGAGGAATTAGTGAAGTATTCTTCTATTAACGAATACGGGAAGTAAAAAGTTGCCCGTTGTGAGGAAAGCTCTGAAAGTTCTTGATTAACGGAGTAAAAGTTAGGAACGAGCGAAGTACTTGCACTAGCAGTCAGGGAAGTGCAAGGGACATTTTCTACAAATTGGGCGTAATCGAAGGCGATAGCAGCCGTGGGAGGAGAAGAAACCGATTAGTGGAGACGGAAGAATACGCGAGTCGACCGGGGAGAAGACGCCGTTCAGGAAGAAAGAAAAAGACGCAAGAGGACAGCGCAGGCAACGCAGAACTTCGGAATCGAGCAACGCGGTGCGCAACCCAGCACGCGACTTCAAGGTTGGAAAGTGGACAGTTTCGAGGTAACCTGTAGAACTGTGAAATTAGGTCAAGTTCACGTCGGCAGGGAAAAGACTAGATTCAGAAGTGTTAGAAAACTGAGGACACGGGTGGTAATAATTTGCAACTTTGTAGTGGGAGATTTAATGCGTTATTGCTTGCCTTAAACCATTCTATTGGAGCAGTCATTATTCTGTTATTAGCAGTTATAATTAAAAGACAAATTGAGAGTAGTGCGCTTGCCCACATATTATTCATTGTATGTAATATTTTAAAGAAAGGCAAGAGATTGTAAATTAAGTTTAATTTCACGTGCAATTGTAACTAGAATAACTTAAATTTAGACATATTGAATTTTCAAAGAGAATTCCCAGTACTGGTCAGAGAAATTGCTTCAGAAAATTTAGTTCTGAACAAAATCAAGTGTTCATTTATTGAATAGGCTGTAAAGGTTGCTTATTTGTATTTATTTGATCATTTTTGAAAGTGTAATTCTATTTTTGATTTGTTTTTTTTTTGTTGTCATCAACTCATGCCAGAAGTTTGAGTGAATTATATGCTCGTTTATGTGTGATTTGTGTGACTTTTATTGTGTCAAGGGTTCAGACCTTTCTCGTACCCCAAAGATCCTGCTTCCTGAGATTCTAAGCTCGCTTCACGAGCATAATATCTTAACAACCCGCTTACAGTGCATGCGGCTGTGTGTGCAGAAGGTACAAGTTTGCGTGCGGTAATAGGGGGGTGTTAGAATATATATATAATATTCAATAATAGAAATTACATATGACTTTACTAGTGGGCGAACTATCGCCAGATTAAATAGCATCCTATATCACGCTATGACATTAAATTATTGGACACCAATCATAACATACATAGATGTCTTACACAACAAGCCATTCGGATAAAATTAACCATTCAAATATTGGGATAATTATTTCGTCATTCGGATAATTAACTATTCAAAAAAAGATATATGGGGAATAAATGGTTCAATAGTAGAAACTATTGCTCCCACACAGAATTTAGTGGTAATAGTCGTTCGTAGTGCACGCGTAATTCATAGTGTAAGTACAACATGCACAGTATGTACGCCATAAACGACCTTTAATGCCAAGATGTTTCTCCAGTTTATGATGGAGCTACCATTGAGATAAATGAACATTGATTCTCACAAGGTCAAAAGGACTTCTATAAGGCATCACTTCTTCTAAGACCTCTCTAGGCAATAAATCAAACACATTCATTTTCTTTAAAGATAAATATGCAAATTAATATCTGACATTGATAACATGATCAATTAGACATGTTACTATTGTGTGATGAAATACGAAATAATACATTCATATTCTCTGCATTTGAATTCGGGATTACATTAATCTTCATTACCTCAGCTGCCCGTCACTACATTCCTTCGCAGTACACATTTTGACCATCAAGCAAATGGTGAAGATCAGAAATAACAAGCACACAATATAGGAGACAACGAAAGCCCTCTCGCTTTTTGTGGCATACTGAAAACACATTCGCTTAAATACCTAAACATCGTACCTTTGTCCCTTGGCCTCTTTCCTTCTGTCTGAAAAAAACAACAACATACGGCCACGGCTTGCGATACAAAGGAAAGTTAAATTTTCTTTGGTGCACAAAAAAAGAGAAAATAGGAAAATATAAGGCGCAAATCAACAATATATAAAGATGACAATTGAAGGGATGGCAATTGCCCTGGTCATTCCAATATTCATCCGTGTATCTTGCATGAGGGCTAATGATGGAAGAAGGAGGGAGCAAGGTATAAGTGAATTCTTATTAGAGTTCACCAAGGTCTTTAGACATGTCGGCACAACAACAAACTACTTAAATAGCCGTATCACATGCGGACATGTGAATTTAAGACCCTTACGCTAATCAGCTAAACAACTTCATCACTAATTTCTCATTGGTTCATCCTTGAAGATCGGACTTGCATCACCGTGCCCTGCGATGTGAGGGGGTACGTGACACTTCCGGTGCGGCACCCGCCCTCACTTCCCGCCTCTCCCCGACCAAGCACGTTTGTGAGTAACTTCTGCACGACCCCCACAACGCGTTGCAGCGTGGGCCTCCGACGACCGACCGCTCAAAAAACACCCAATCCATTTTTACCAGCTATCGCCCCACACCAACACTGCATCACTGGGCGAGAGCGCTACATTGTTTGGTCACATTTTTGAGGAGAAGAAAAGAAAAAAGAAAATGCCACTTCGATACTATTGTGCGTTCTCAGAATTCTGCAAAAAAAAAAGTTTTTTTTGTTTTTTTTTTTTTGCTAAATAACTAAAGTACTAAAAAAAATATGCACTCTTAGTGGAATATGTTAGAACAATTTTCTCTAAATTACATCTTAAATATTTTTCATCGTACGAGCAATTTAGACGCTAGAGCTCGGTTAAATTTCACAAAAGCTCTCAAATGTTTTTCTTAGATTTACGCCGGTAACTCAGAAAATTCATTCTTTTAGAGAAAATTCATACAAAAGAATAGAATACAAGAAATTTCCTACAAATTACGTATTCCAGATTTTTCGTCAGATGAAAAGGAGCCAAGTTCGAATTCAGGACCCCAAACTAAGTATGATGGACAAACTTATTTTCTCCCCCCCCCCCCCCGCACACGGCCAAACTACCATTTGATTGGTCACTACAGGATATCCAGGAAAACTGTATCCGCAATATTTCAACAAAGGTTCGATAAACACAACATGTTTGCATTATATTCATTCAGAGTGTTCACTAGCACTGGTGCACTTCCCACGAGTGGCAACTTCTATCGCTTATCTAAAAAATGAGTAAAAACATTAATTTCACTTTCCAACAAGCGTCTAACACACCCCACAGGTTCTGCAGTTCGAATACAATGGTTCAATGCCCACACTCGTAAGTTTGTATAAAATGTACATTTTCCTTTACCTAATATACTTTCTTCATTCATTTTGATTCGGCAGATTTATACAAAAAACAAAATTGAGCAAATTGGAAAAGAAATCAAATTTTAATATTTTTAAAAGGTCGCGTAACATTAATAAAGAAATTAAAAAATCATTGCATGCGTGACTTGCAATATGTACGAGTATGAACAAAATCACAGTACACACAATCACTCTTAGTACGTGAAGGAGAGGAATTTCTATCTTATAAGTTGGTTTCCGGTTACCTGCCTCTCTTCAAATTATGTTCAGAGGCAAAATTTTCCTCGAGTCATACATTCTTTCTCATTATTTAAAAGAGAGAATGTGAAAGAGAATTTTATCGATATACCTACACAATTTGAAAACAAACATATCGCTACTTAGCTTCACAATGCGGTGTCTTTTTTTTCTTGGAATGATATTCATATGCAAATTCTTCATATAAATATTAAAATGTATCCCTTAGATGGCCAATTCAACAAATCTATAAGCTGGTGAGCCCAAGTTAGGTTAAAAAGGCAAAGGTTGGAATAAAAAGAAAAATAAATAAATAGAGCACCAGCCACAAAATCACGACGTACAACAGTGGAAGGAACCAGAAGTTGTAGAGTTACAATGATCAGACTACGTGTATGTAATGAGAACGAAAAGAAAAGTGCCCATACGTTATCAAAATTAGAGAAGAGGGAAAGAGATAGTGCAATAGAACAACAGTAGACGATGTGAGAGGGATATACAATTTCTTCACTTTTTCATATTGAAGTACTGCGCAAAATGACGTGGTAAGGTCACGATTGCTTTTTCACGAGAGCTACACGTCCTCCACAAGTTAGCTAGACATTTTTGTAAATATTACGAAAACACTATAAACATTTCGGAAAGAAAGAAAAATATATTCCGGTGTTTTCCAAGGGTATCGAGTGTCTTATTGACAGTTACAATTCGAAAATATCCAGGCGAAAACTTAAACAAGAAAGCATACAGCCCGACCAATCTTTCTGCACAGCCCACTCGGTGCCGATCCCTACTCAGGGAGCATGTCAGGGTTGCGACTCACAATCCCTCGCACCGCGCGTGTTCGCACCTGCCTGCGACGCAATCGGAGCGACAAATGAGCTGCGCAGTGCGGGCGGAGCGTCGTCACGTGATCGCGAGGGGGAGCGGGGAGGGCGCGTCCTTACGTAAGAGGCGCGCAGCGGGGCATGTGACCGACTTTGTCGCGACCTCGTCGGCCGCAAGGTCGGGAGCGAAGCCACTGCCGCCGGAGCCGTAGGGAGTGTCTAAAACAAGTAGACTGGGTAGCCTCCGTTCGGCGTTACAATACTTGCGCCTCTGTTCGGGGCTACAATGCGACGGGCATCGTCATTTTGATACGCGTGACCGAGATCATTAGGAATCGCTCCGCGGCCATTCACTGAATACGGTTGCAAAAATTGCGCTTTTTAAAACCTTCCTTCTTTGCAACAACTACCATTGACCATCTACGCCTTCCCGCTTCCGCTTTCTCCGTCCGTTCCCTTCCTGTCTCGCCGTCTTCTCCCGGCGTCACATCTTTATCCCTCGCATCATCATAAGATTCCTTCAAATAATGGATCAATACATTGTGTTATATTCTAATTCTTCTTGACCAGTAACTTCAATATATAATTTAGTGTAACGTGCTCACCCCTCTCCGCGAATAAAATTCCACCAATCGAAAGAGATATTTCATAATCTTCTTGAAATGTTAAGAATCAACGTTTCCCAAATTCAAATCAATGAGAGAACAAACCACGTTGTTACCTCAGGTTGTTTGTTATTATTATAGTGTTGTTACATGTCAGAGCGAATGAGTAAAATATAGTAAGATGTTTATATGGAGGTTAAGTGTGTTTACGTTCTTGAAAATATTTGGAACATCTCCTAGCACACCCGCATATTTTATCGTTCCTTATCTTCCTTAAAATTTTCCACTCATCCCAAGCTGTAAACAAACTCAAATAGGCCTCTCGCAACGATCTCCTCCCGGACCTCCGCAAATCATGAACGGTTTCCTGGATAAATTGTCATCGAAACAGTATCTTAGAATAAGTACCATGGCTAGGCAATGTGCAGTAGTTGCGAAATAATATAAAATAATCCATTTTTTTTACACACAATGGAATGCAAAGAAATCTTACGTTTGAAATAATTATAACAAATATTTTACTCTAAGTAATAAAGCAAATAATCACGATCCACATCGATATTTTTAAACACAAAAATCATTATATTTTAATTTCCTGAATATAAGTTATTCAGGCCTCTGAAATGAAATTCCTCCAGAGAGTAAAACACTGCACCCTAATGGATAAAATAAAAAAAAGGAGATATAGCAGGAACTTAACATATTTCCTATCAATGAAAACATAACTGCACACAGATCACCGTGGGTACAGCACGTCGGAAGAATGTCTCACGAAAGGATCCCCCGACACGCCTTTCTGTACAGACCAAAGGGAAAAGGGTCACTGACCGTCCACAAGAGATGATGTTATGAACCCGGAACAGGGAATTTCTCTAACACGTGAAGTGAAGAAGAAGAAGAAGAAGAAGAAGAAGAAGAAGAAGAAGAAGAAGAAGAAGAAGAAGAAGAAGAAGAAGAAGAAGTTAATATCATTGAATCAGCATATGCATAATGGAAATTGAAATCAAAATTGAAGCGAAAATTTAACACATAAAGTTTTAATTACATTCATTATGGAAATCACGACGAATTCGCATAGATTGGAAACAAATTACAAATGTTCTTAGCAACCATGAAGAAATATGCATTAAGCTGATAATGGGAAATTCTCACGTGGATTCAAAGATTGAATTAGTAATTATATCTCGTACTATTTTTTAATGTTATTCTATTCAGATTCTGGATAATAAATCAAACATTCAGATATTTTAAGAGATGAATTAAATTTAACTCAATGTTAATAAATTATATCATTTACAAGTTCTATTACATGATTTTCAACTCATAATTCATTTAAGTAAATCGGGATTAGATATAAAGTGTAGCCACTCTTAGTATATTTGGAATAAGCGTTCAATTTTTCAACTCATAATTCATTTAAGTAAATCGGGATTAGATATAAAGTGTAGCCACTCTTAGTATAATTGGAGTAAGCGTCAATTTTACAACCGGAGAGCAAGTGTTGAATCCTGTATTTCCAACGACAAAACCCTTTCCCAATCGAGATGAATGTTGCCATGACAACGAGTAAGGCTTACATCTCGTAGATAGGATGCGACAATCGAGCTCGGGAATTCCCGTTCTGCTTCCTCGGCGCTTTCGCCCGCCACCGAAAGGAACACCACGCGCTACCCACGTGCGCGCCGCGGCCCTATCACCCCGGGACCACGACCGCGCGGAGAAAACTGCAGCCGGCGGCACGTCGCAACCATGCTCTGGCTTCCCTTTCGCGCCGAACGCCCCCACGCCGGTGCCACACCTGCACCACGCCACGCCACGCCACGCCACGCCACGCCCACGACACCTGCGCTGCTCTACGCCGCGCCCCAGCAAGAAAGTTCCTCGCACGAGGAAGTACGGGGCACGGGAGGATGTGGAACTAGGGGATTCCCACAACGCCTCTACGACATGCGGGCTGCATCGGGAACGGCAGGTCAAGGCCATGTCTCGTGCCTATTGTACACGCCTCGTACGGGAATTTCGAAATATAAATGTTTCCGAGCTGTACGACGACCTGTCAGTGTCCTTGCGAGGGCTTCTTTAGGAATTGAAAAATCGACTGCAAAGTCAATTAGGTTAACATTAGATAACTTCATTAAATCACTAGAGGTCGGATTGATATGCTCTTAAAATCATCCAAAAATGGATTATTAATGCACTTAAAATAACATAACTTACTCAAGCACTATAAATACACTTAAATATACACAAAATATATGCACATAAAATTGAGGGGGATTTATCGATAAATTTCTTCAAATATAGCCACTTAGTATGACTTTTATAATATCTCTTATCTCCTCCTGTACTTACTCTACAACAAGTGTTAATTTCTCAATCCATTTCTGGATGAACATTAATGTGTAAGTTTTGCCTGGCAATACTTCATGGAAATTTCGAAACTGCTTTTTTTTAAGGGAATGTTAGCACCAAAGGTTTTTACAGACTCGTCAGAAAGTCTCACGTTGTTGCTCTGATTTGTTGCCAAATATCTCTCCAGAGTAACATGGTTCTCTATCATTATCATGTTTGAGGGTACCTGAGGGTAACCGCCGTCTTGATGTTCTGTGATTCCGTATATGGAATAGCTTGCCGCAAAATACTCTAGCATAAGAGTAAAACTTGAAAATTAGTAAAATTCGTGTGTTGGAGACGAATTCAAAACGTGGTTTCAGACGTGGTTCAAAATCAGTTTTACCCAAAATTATTTTCCATCTTATCAATTCATAACATTCCATCTACATATTAGTTATAGTATACATACTACTTAAAAAGATTTTCATAACAAGTCCCTTCTGCAAAATGAGTAATTCATTGCCTTGTCCACCTACTCAGTAACCCGTCTCACCATACACTAAATACAATTTTTTCAGTGCCATAAAATATATTAAGGATTTTCGAATCATCTCCTTTGCTACAGTTAACATCTTCCAAGTAAACGGATCGTTATGAGGCTGATTATTGTTCTCCAGATAGAGCTACTATAATATTTTATACTACCATTAATTATTAAGTCAATCTGCTACCATTATGCAATGCTATCTCGTAAAATTACTGCCTCTGCTCAACGTTTCACATGACGTACTTACGTAATACTACTATGAGCAATTGGAAAAGCTAGAAAAAATAGTAAAGTCAACAATTCCAAAATATCCATCGACATGCACGTTTTACTGAATATTCATGTGCTGTCCCTGTACGCAAAAATATGCCCTACAACACTTAATGTATTCCTTTCTTGTGTGCCGAAGTTATTTCTGGCATTAAGCATATGCTTCGGTCGCGACGAAAAATAGTGGGATTGTGTGGAATACCGAAACTATGGCTCCTCTGAATGACATTATTTGACAATTAGTCATTTAAAAAAAGTGCTTGACATCGTTTAAAGATCGGAATGTGGAAATGATCCAAGCTTTAAGAATCAATGTGGTTGAAAAATGGCAGGGAAAGTAGGGACAAGTCTTAAAATTCCTAGCAAGGATACGCGCTGAAAAGGAGATACGTGTGAATGTGTATTTGCACACAATTTACATTATTTTTCATGATTTAATCAACATTTTCCACAGGTTATTTTCTGCAATTTTTGGACATAAGAATAGTATGTAAAATGTATTTTAGCTTTTCTGCCTCCAAACATCAACACAATGCAAACATCGCTTGGCTGCATTGTGAAAATGAAAGAATGGTGCTCAGCTCTCTACAAACAGCCATTGCTTGATTTGTATATCTTGAAGGATAAATTGCGTTTAGCAAGAGTGTTCTCTCTTGGAGGTGTAAGTCATACGAAAATAAATTACAACCAGCTGCAACACTGTGATTACTTCGCACAAAAGGAAGAACTACAAAAGTCTCTACAGAAAAGTACAACATAATGTGTTGTACACTGGACAATATGTATATAACACACAATATGGAAAATAGACCCCCCTCCAGAACATTGCTTCGTCACTCAGAACTTTGGAGACTAAAGAAATGAGGGAAGTTTACAAATTTTGAAAGAATACAATTATAATTCACTGTCAACACATGTGTTGGAAAATGCTATTGAAATTTTTTATATTTACCAAGACCTGGACATGTTTGCTGAAGTGAACTACTGTGGTAAATTCTGCTATCCACCTTGATTTAAAAACGTAATGCATTACAAATAATTATATTCTTGCTCGCTCGAAACCATGAAACACGGAATGCTTTCAATATACCTACAGCAACTCGCATTATTAAACAAAGCCAAGAACAAACGTCAGGAGTATTTTGTTTTCTTTGTTGCATTCACCGATTTATCAGAATATTTGAGCATCGTCTTACTTTTAGCAGCAGAGCTGAAAATTGAACTTTTGCCATGAAAGAACCGATTTTACTGGTAGCTATCTAAAAAACATCTTAAGGATATCCGTAACGGCACAAGTATTTCTAACTCCTGACGAATTACACGATCAGTTCAAAAGCTTCTAATCTGACAGAATTATGCGCAACACATCAATTATATATACATCCGGATTTTCGTGAAAAAAATTCCATCACTAATCTTAACCATATTTGGAACATCACTATTCCAGCACATCAATCCTGACATGTGTGCGAAGTTACAGTTCAAAATAACTTTAAAACATGGATTTTACGAACGAGATTTAGAGATCATATTGTTGATGCGATTCCAATTGTCTTTCTTTCTATCAACTACAGTATAGGGAGGAAAAATGAAAATATGGAGAGTGCAATCCGCACTCTACTAATCAGCAATTCCCTTATGAAATTTTCATTAAAAGGTACAATATTTTGCAAAAGTCCACTCCACAATAAATACAAATTCTTATAATGTTCATTTTAAACATTTTATATCCATAATTGACCTTTAATGATATCATAACGAAATGTCAAATAAGTATTGTCAGAACATAATAGAAATACAACTTGATATAATGAGGACAATAGGATACATTCCAACAGAATGGCGGTCTGCCAAACGAAAATATTGAATTCTGAACTACAAAGAAAGAACGAAGGGATGTATTTGAAAGCCCAAATGAACGATAGAGTGAATCATTTTAAATCCTAACACTTAAATACAGGTACCTCGAATACAGGTGATCGGAACAAACCGTCTGGTTTAATATTAGAAGCTGAAGATAAAGATGATTAATAATCAATCCCGAGAAGTTAATTCCAATCACACACATGTCACGTGCTTATATCTGCAAGTTTATAGAAATTGATTAAGGAATTAACTGCCACAGATACAGTTCGTATCTCAAGCTCTCTCTGTCAAGATGCGGTTATAAGACATTTTCAAACCTACGTGAGGAAAGAAGAGACTTGTATTTAGAAATAAATTTCGGAAGAATTCTTGAAGAAGAATAATACAGAGTAATTTCTGTAATATCGACATCTCTGAAAATCACAGCATGAACTGAGCCAGTTTAAAGATATTTAAGAATTGCATGGCTGTAATGTCAGTACGGTTTATTATGATTTTATGAGGAAATTAATTTCTCACTGAGAGCAATAGTGTGAAAAAAGGCACCGAGGAAAATATGAACTTCAGTTTTTCCTTATAAAATTGAGGAATATTTTCTCTAACTTTGTATTACAAAGGCATGTGTGTATTACACATGTTTACTTGTTTTGCTAAATGTCGCATTCTCAATTAAATCGAAGGGCAAATTAATTATCGTTTCTCATTTAGAGAAATAATATTTCCAATTAAAATTAGCAAAACCAAATATACCACTATTAAGCTCAAAGAGGAAGAATAATCTTATTCGTCACTCTTCTGTCGCAACGCGAAAATTTTTGCTAAACTGTATTACCATGTCAGCGGGAGAGGACTCATTCGTCGCGATATTAACTTACGAGTGCAAAAGTAAAACTAATGTTCTGAATTTAATATAGCAACTGTATTATAAGTTGTTTTAAAGAGGGTATACAGCAGAAGAACAAACGACACCAGAATTCCGTTTACTATGATTCGGTTTCGTTCCGTTTTCGTGATTAATTTTCACAATGAAGACCTCCGATGTCCTTGCTAACTACCTAAATATCCCCATTGAAGTGGAGTAATCCAAAAAAATATTACGTTCCTTAAAACGTAGATCGAAAACTATTGTCTTCCTGACCTCGAGAAGCCATCAATGACAACATATTAGACAAGTCTGAACGACAATAGCGTTGCCAACTGCACGAGGAAATGAGAACGGAATGAATTATCATTTACTTCCTTTCTTGATATTCACGCTATGGGTGGTTTGACCTACATCCTTAAATAGCATCTTCTATCCATTTTCGCAAACAAACATTTACGGTCTTCTCTTTCATCGGATAAGTTCACACACCAACAAATTGTAAATAAGTCAAGCTCAAATTATAACCAGGTACGTAATGCATTTGATGCGATTCCATTGAACAGAATGAGATTATGAAATCGCCATGTGACGAAACAAGGTTTGATTGCAAGTTGCAGAACGAATTATGAACAAATGACAGCAGACAAGCTTTTATTCTATTAATTTTACAATTTTATTAAAATTTTGTTTATTACCTACCTACAACACTGGTGAGAATAGCAAATTTATAATACCTCTTGGACCCACCACCTTTCATGTAAATCACAAATCACGAAATTTGGTTTAGTATATAGAACAAATTGCTTTCTAAACGAAAACCCTTAATGTTTGAACTAAAGGCTCTTGCAAAAAGACGAACACTATTTCGACACTTCTCACTCGACATCCACCAACAGTAAAATGTAATAAATTTCAAATTCTCTTGTGACTGCAAGAAAAAATCATACAACCAACCACCATTCTAAAGGTGAAGTTTAAATTCGGTACCGGACGTTACAGTCAAAAGTCGAATCAACGTAAACATGAAGGAAGCAAATACAGACCATAATAATAAAGTTATAATCATGAAATTAAATCCCAAAAAGTATACGTTTGTCAAATGCACGCTTTGCAGAAAAAACGAGGCAATCATATTTAAACGAAAAATCAGGATATTCCTGATGCTAAATACTTCAAATATTTCGAAATTTTCCTAAATGTGATTTGGAATGCACATATCATGCAAATTATGTTGTGAAAAGGAAGTGAAAAATCGAGGGAATTAGAGAAGCCGTATCTCGTACAACCGATACGGAAATATAGCCTCATATGTTTGGAACCATATCGTTAAGGGTAAATCAAATCACTCGAAAAAATCCAAACATGCGCTACAAAATTTGTTAAGAGAGGACGCCCTAATTAATAAAAGGGATGTGTATATCGTGGGAAGCTTTGGAAAAAAGCGGAGAGAAATCGCAAATTTGTGCGTTATTCAAAGCAATAGGAGATGGTAGTCCATGGGCGGAAGTGTATGTAAGATTGACAGACTTCGCGTAAAACTATCAAGATTCTAAAATTCGGCAAAAAAACAACATACAAACAGGAAAGATGTAGGTACATTTTCCCTGAACAATACAAAACTGGAACAAATTACCTGCAGCGATCCTGGAGACTTTCCCAAAGAATTTGAAATTTTTTAAAGTACATTAAATTAATTGTAGTTGTTTCTTTTTGGAATACATTGTACTAACCGTACTATTGTCGAAAGTATTCACAAGGCGGCATCGACATCTTTCTAGCGAGGAGGAAAGAAGTATAGTGCATATAATTCATGTGAAACGTACGAGAAATTAGATTATTTGCGTGGACGTGCGATGGGATAAGAGAGAAAGACCTATTAGTTCGTTTTTCCCACGGCTTCCGTCAGTCCGCATCGTAACATTACAACGGCTCCAGTGCCCGCTTCTGATCGTTTCCACTGGTGACATCACTCACCATCTAAGACTCGTTCATCTGAAATAAGCCAATAGATGATACTTTAAGAGAGGGGACCCCCCCCTTATGTTATATAGATCCATTAAAAAAAATTCCTCTTCTGGTCGTAGAAGCCCTGAACGCCTTCGATCGACTTATATCGTATTCTTGTAGCTTAAAAGCGCGCGTAGTTTAAAACTCGATTAAAATGAATTTCCTCGTAGACGTGAACTCAAACGTACGTTTTCTCTCCACCATCAAAGCAAATACTTCATTTGGTAATTACATTCCTAAGAAAGGAATATTTGAGGACGTTCTTCCCTTCCCCTTGAACATTCCTATTATAATATTTCCTTGTAGAAATATCTAAATCAACTACCTCAACCCCTATCCTGCAACAATCATGCCAACTACGTCGCATTTTAAAGAGACTGGAAATCGAGACGTTAACTTGGTTCTGGCCGTGAACCGAGACCATCTGCACTTCTTTTTCACAGACGGAGTTGGCAGTCTTGTGCGTTATGTATTCGAAGCGCGCTCCGGACTGGGAGGTGAGCCAGCGCCGGCCGCGGCGCTGCAGAAACGCAGCGGCCGACGGCGCAGACAGACGACCTCCGGCAAGGACGCCGGCGCCGGCGGCACTGGCTTTCACCTCCGAGGCGCCCTCTCGTCCTTCGTGCGATCATAAGTCGCTGTGTTTATTCATTCGTCACTATGCATTCTGTTTTGTTCACGAGTCGAAAAAAAATATTAGTCACTTTGGCAATGACGATACGCCTCAAGCACGGGCCAGGCGTCTTCCTGCGCGAATACCAGCGAAACTTCGCGGTTGTCTTCGGCGCGACCCCGCGTCCGCCCGCTCGCTCTTCGGAGCCGCCTCACCTTGGGCGGCTTGAGATGCTCCTGCTTCTGCTGCAGCTCCAGCTGCTGTTGCACCTTCTGGATCTGCTGCTCTTGAGCCATGTCTGCCAGCCGGGCAGGGAAGGCCGTGCGTTTCGTGTGCTCGCCCTCGACTGGCGGGCGCGGGCACGAGCGCGGCGCGGCGCGGAGCGGCTCGCGGGCCGTCGAGGTGACGGAGATGGCGACGGCGGCGCCCGAAACGAGTCTATTCCTGACGCCCACCTCCATGCCGCCGCCTTCGCCGCTCAGCCCCTGCGCCAAGGGCTGGCGGCGGCGGCGGCTGCTGCCGCTGCCTGGCGTTGTCATGCATCACACTTGGCCAACGGAGCGTCTTTAGTCGGGGAAGAGGGGATGCACACATCTTGCGAGTTGTACCCCACCCACACGCCGTCTCACGCACACGTTTTCACACAAGTCCTCTTTCAAGGTAGAGGATCTAAAGCCCGCTGACTAGTGCATTTCCTGCTGATGCGATATGAGGAAGAACATCTTCATTATTTCTTCCTCTCAATATTTATTTTCTCTTGAGACGTCATGCAATAAACCATGAATGAAGGTGTCACAAAGAGCACAGCAAAATAAAACAGGTAAAGCACGAGTTAAAGTTCTTAATCCGGATATTCTCTGAACAAATCTTGATCATTTACTTCGTTGCATTTATTACCACATTCGCTGACAATATTCCAAGGAATCGGATGGGAAAACTTGCATAATATTTTTGTTCACATCAACTGGGGAATAAAGTAATACGAAAAAGTTGAGAAGAAAGAGTAGGGAATGAGACAGATGAGCATTTCGCTTCCAGGATGCTGTCTTATCCTTTTACGTACATGCACGTCTCTACGTGGAGAAGCCTGAACACACAAAAATCCTGGAATGCATCTCATGAACAATATTGCATTCCACTTGCACACAAATAATGTTTACCGCCATGCACCAGGCGGGAAAATGTCTCATATTACAGTTACATACTCTCTGAAGTCATTGTCGAACAGCGTGATCTTCTTCCAATTTACGCATTTTCTTTATCTTCAACGTAATTAAATCAAGTAATCGAATAATGAGCACCTTTCTTTACAATGATTTGGACCATCTTATTAAGAAAAACGAATTATATCCTTAAAGAAACTGTTGAAAGATGTTCGGTGAATATTCCGACTTATTCCCCAGAACTGGTCAAACCACACATCTCGCTGGAATTGTCCTTTGTGATCTTGCATTATTTAAAGTTGGTTTACTTTTTGCTTCTTATATTTCTGAAAATATTCGCCTAAAAGAGCGGCAAGAACAGATTGAGGTTTCGGAGCTCAAATTTTTACAATAAAACTATTTTTAACAATAAACCAACACTCTAAATTAGCAAAGTAATCCATTACAATCCTCTATCTCTTGGCGTCTGTTTGGAAACAGCGCTTGGCCTTGCGCTTGGCGTGCGGTGTATCAGAGGTTCCGAGTGTTGGCCAACACACAAACACTGTGGCCAAGCGTAAAAAGGACAAAACAATGAAAAACTATCATTTAGGTCCATTCATTGAATGTACTTCCTTTCATTTTTCGAAAAACCTATTACGCCCGTAGTTTACAAAATACTTGTTTCCTGGCAATACAATTATTTGCACATCTCTTTAAATTCATCCATCTTACACTTTTACCAAAAACGAGATCACATGAAGAAATAAAGACTATTCACGCACATCCGTGATTTAAAATACATCGACAAAACAAACATCTAGATTATACCTGAAGCGTCTCGTGTGTTCAAAAGCTGGTAGTTGATGGGATGGTTCGCGAAAAAAAGGAGGCGGGGTGGAGTAGTCGGTTCCGTCAACAAACCTAGAAGTATGCAATGCTCTAACGGATAATAGAAAGCAGCCAAGTACTCCCCACGTTTTAACGGGACCGATGGTCATTCCGTCATAGTCGACAAAAAAAGTTACAAACAAAATTAGATTAAACGCATGTATTTAATTAAGATCTCTTTACGAAATACCAACGCGTTCCATGAGTCCAATTCGCTATCTCTGATGAACTTTGCACAACCGTACCCTGCGCGAGATCTGTTCATTGGTCCGGGGAGCACAATTGCCGTTTGGATCCAGCTTAACTCTGACGATTACTCTTATGCACCACCGTTTGTCGGCCATCATTCCCTATACAAATCTTTGAAATGTTTATTGACTTTATACGCCCATCAGCGCCCGTCTGCCCTCCCAAAGCAGTTAACGGAAATAGCCCATGTTTTTCCATTGTGACGACTGGGTAGCAGCTTGAGGTTAACCACATGAGTCGGTAGTACACACACGGATCATTTTCTCAAAACAGCTGTGTAGTCACTCTAATAAAATGGTGTAGATATTACAACTTATTATTCAAATTTAACCTTCATAGCATTAAAAAATAACAAAATGACGATTTCCTTATTCTAACCTCTCCCCTTCTAAAACCTCGAAAAGTTAGTTAAGCAACGTAATTATTAGAAAAAATGTGGTGAGAAAGTCCATTTTTCATGAACCGCCTCTCCCCTTGTTCGCATTTGTCATAGTTATGGGCAGCCCCTAAAAAAGACTGTATTTTTTGAACGATCCCTTTTCGGAGTGCATTAATTAAATACTATTTTTAAATGGTTAAACTTCGTTGAATTCGTGCGAACATTTCGCACTTTTTTAATCATAGTTTTAAAAGTGAAATGAACTTCAGATTGGAACCCTATTTCGAATGGTCCGATCCTTAACTGTGAGATATGGGATAACGGAGAGATGACTCAGGGCATCAATCGATGTCCCTGCAATCATTCAGACCGGGAGGTCCTCGGTTCCAGTCCCGACGATGGTAGGATTTTCGATACTAGCTTGTCAGCTAGGTCGAATTCAGTCGCTGTCTGGAGGAGAATTCTCACAGCCGGCTGCTCTGATCGGTAGTTTTCCGTGCTTTCTCCGATCAATACCCGGCCAATGCCAGAGCAGTACCCTAACAAACGGGCCACGGACTGCGCGCGATCTTTTCTATCTCTTCATTGTCCTATTCTCACCCCTTACACACACACTTTCACTAACCTGCACTAACACTACTCCACAAGCCGGGAGATCGGTCGGGACCTTAGAGCTTGTCCTGGCTGGGGCGGTGCCCCACTGGCTGGTGAGAGATACCTGGTTGGCGCAAACCCCGCTAGCCGACGGGAGGTCGGCGCCGGATCTCGCCATACATCGGAGGAACACCCCTTCCCCAAGCCAAAACATGCACTAAACTTACGGCACTAATGACCCTAGTAGTTTGACGTGCCCGGAATCAATAACAATCAATCAATCTGAACTGTGTTACTGGTTATATAAGCATAATCATAACTGAACAATTGAATATGTCGAAAAAAACTGTTCTAATCAGCTTTTGGCACAATGACCCCCGTCTCGATCGCTTTTGTTTTTTCCCTCATTCAATGGATAAATGATGAGATGGTTTTTATTTTGCTGAACATAAAATAGAGATTTTCTCCCTCCCAAACATTACATAGAAATTTCACTGATTTTTGACGTTAAATAAGTAAATATGCCCAGTATTGTGAGAAGCGTTATAATGCGGCTGAGTTGATTAATCTGCTTCCGGTCTAAGAAACACAACTCCGAAAATAAGGTTTTGCGGGCTTAAAACCCACTGTTTTCGACTTATACCCGATGGTAACGTGCGTGACAGTAAAGCGTGCTTTGCCATTCCTTCACAGCCTTTCCTACTAAATTCACGATATTTTTTGTGCCTATGAACTTTTTTTATTGATATAAAAGCATCATCTTTCTTAAGTGCATTCTACATAACAAAGACAGCGTCCACCTTCAGTTACAACGATACTTCTAACAAAAGCTGCCATAGATCTTTGCAAGAACTAAAGAGCGTCACACGCTACAATTCTTCGTTAAGAGAAAAGTCCGAGGACGAAATTACAACACACGATTGTCCAACACTAGTGGTAATAACATGTGAGTAAAATACTTAGCGATTCATTACGAATTAATATATGGCTTAAAGGAAGCCAAGATATCATCGAGCGTACGGCTAAGGAATCGTCTAAAAAATTATACTCCTTTAGTAAGGAGACGAAATACGTTTAGACTAATTTATTGGAATTGGGATGGGTATTATCTTTGGATTAAAGTTACCTTTAATTGCATGAAATCCTCTTTTGTTCGTCACTACGCATAAGTCATAGGAAATCGAGTGGATCTCTGTACTAGTCGATGCCATCATGCATACCACCCAAGCGGGGAAAAACAACTTTGGCGCCCGCCACTTTACATTTACGGCGCTTCCGAAGGCGCCAGACGTATCCTGCTGATGATTTCTTTGGCTTGTTTGATGTGGTAAGAATTGGTTTAAACGATCGAGAGCCTTCCTGCTCCTCCTGGCGCTTCTTGCTTTTATACTTGGGCGAAATTATCTGAAATAAGCAGTCTTTTTAAGGGTTTTAAAAAAAATGTTCCCAGCACAACGTTTCACTTTTCTCTTTTAAAATGTTTTGTCTTAAATCAGTTTGTAAATTTTTCAAGACTAAACGACGTTTGTCTAACCCTTCGAATCTCTTGAACCACCCATTACGTTTACGCCCAACTTATCAGAAGAGCATTGTGTATTTCTAGACCTCAATCCGGTTCTATCACCCGTCGGTGGCGAAAGCGCACAATCATGCAACTTGCATAGTGCACCCGCTTAGCTCGACGATAGTCTTTTGTCATATATTTGTGGCTCAGCCAGTGGCGTGGCGTAGTGTGGGCGGCAGGGACGGCACTTTCAGGAGGGAGAACAAATTTTACAATAAATAACAATAATATCTTGTAAAAATTTCAACCATTTCATTTCATATTTTTGTCGCACTTACGATTCGAACGAACTGTAATGAGCACGGAATCTTTCATTACTTCTTCTGAAACGAATTTTTTAAATTAATAATGACATCTTGTACATTGTAGCGACTGGCCTCACCGTCTGTACTGACTAGTAGGGATTCCTCGTAATTTATTTTGTGCTTGGATGGATTTCTGTAGGGAAGTGTTTTACCATAGGGAAGAATGGGCCCCATTTTCTGATCAAGGAATGATTATTTAAATTGATGAAATTTAGGCAAGAAGTATTATTGAAGTAAAAAAGTAGTGAGAAGGAATTGAATGTACGCCAACACTGATTTTTAAAGCTGTAGAAAATAGAACAAAGAGCATATTGATAACAGAAACACTTTGGTCAAGTCGGGATCCACTGTGCAATCTCGGATTTTTGGAGATATTATAATGTTGAAGTGGTTAATAGCACCTTTCCGTCTGCCACTATTTATCAAGAACCCTAAAACGCGAACTCGAATTCAACTAAAAGCACTTCATTTATATTTATATTTCACTTTCTCGGCGTGGGGTCAAATATCATTTACAAACTTTTCTTTATAAATACACTACAAGAAAAAATATTAAAAACAATGTCTTACAGTGTGACAACTGATTGAAAGTATGAAAATAATGTATAAAACTCCAATTTAAAAATTATAAACATTTTTAATGAGAAAATTAGGATGACATGGCATTTTCTGGAGGGAGTAAAGCAGGGCAGAGGTTGGGCCAGAAGGAGCGGGATACAATAGAAACAAGTGGGCTCCGCGGCAGGGCAGAGAATAGATGAAATACCTTTCTATCTAATAAATTATTGTGACTATTCCACTCGTGAAATTAAAACAGTGTTTAACTATACATATAAAAAGCCCCAATCATTGCAATGTATCTCAAAACAATTATCGCTTTTTCTATCCGATTTTTCTTACCGCTTCTTCCTACTGGCCAACGATAAACTGTGACTCCTCTATCTTGGGAGTTGGTGGTATTGTACATCGATCGCTAAGTCGATGTCCAATAGACCGCGTATGTACTATAACATACCCTATTTGATTTTATCATAGCTTTCGGTTATTTTCACTATTTGATGCGTTTTGAAACTCTGCTGAACTTAATTTCACTTATGGAATAGTCCTATTAAATACCACTCGTGCTTTGGAAATTCTCAGATCAATCCCCTCCTCACTTCGCGAGTCGGGAATTTATCGTCAATTTCCAAACCACTAGTGGTATTACCTATAATAAATAATCCTGCAACGCGGGATTCTTCAACTAGTATAATATAAACATAATATAGAGGATACACTACGTAACAATATTTACAAAAGAAATTAATATATTTGTTCACAAAGAAAAATTATCACAGAAAGATCAAAGCAATTGAATTGTGTAAATCGGGTCTTTTATTTCTGGGTTAATTTTTCTTTGTGAACAAATATATTCATTTCTTTTGTAAATAATAAACAATTTACATGTTTCTGCAGTGTTTATATGATTCTGAAATACAAATTTTTGCATAGAAAGTATTTTTTTCAGAACGGCTTCAGAGTGCTTCTTATGGCTCAGGCTTACGAAAAATCGAAGGAGTTTATTGGACAAAATGGGCTTAAAATTGTCTTAAGAGCTTATTTTGGAAGTTTCGTTGTTTAGTCCCTGGACACCCTATATAATTTATAAAGTATGCATATCCGCAATAGATCTAGTAATAAAAAGCACTAATCTACTGGCGTCCTATTAAATAATCAAGTGCAAACTTTTCTATTTAAAAAAGGGTTTTCGCAACAAGCTCAACTAGAAATTTCCCTGGAAGATACTCGGTGGCGCACTTACACATAGGGAAGGGGAGGGTTCTAGGGGCCTCAACCGCCTGCTCCTAAAGTCACCCCATATTTTCAAATGAAGATTTTACTAATTTTCTACAGAAACGGAAGTCAATAAATATAAACGGAAATGCATTCCAATTTATAAGTCAATAATTCGTTCTTCTTGCCCTTTGGTTCTGGGTTGAATCGTTGAACATTTACAGAAACTAAACAAAACAAACTACTACGATAGTCTCGTTTCAATTACGGTGTGAGTAACAAGTGTCTGAGATGCACGATACAAAGTTTATCAGTTAAAGTCACATGAGTGTGTGTTCTATTACATTAACGTGTTAAATCTGTCCACCAATTTAATAAGAGGAGCAAACAGTTATTAAAAGTCTTGACTTTGAAAAAGACTTGAGGCTGGCATTTCATTCCCTACCAAGTAAATTTGAAATATGTTAACAGGTAAACAACATTAACCAAAAGTGTAGATATCTTTCACTAGTGAAATGGCAACATAACTTTCCTACCAAGGATCACAAAACAGTAACACAATCGCAAAATTGCTTAACTGTAAAAGACTACATCAGCAAACTGGCCTTTATCATTAACCCCAGTGACATCAGATTCCTAACACATATTTCCAACAATAGGATATGTGATTTTTTGAAGTGGCAAAAAATTATCAGAGGGGATTACAAAGATGCTAATTAAAAAACACAATTAAAAACTATACAGAGAGGTCAGGCCTCTAATAAAAAAATACCAGTCGCATCAAACTGAGCCCAGTAATTACTCGTGAAGTAATCTTAAAGTAACTTACCAAATGGAACATTAAAGGAGCTTCAAACATGACTTCATCAGAAGACAAGTCTACATAGATCCTGATGATATCGAGAAAAAAACAGAAATAACCACCGTATTTCATGATATCACGTATAGGATTCATTTCCCTACCGACAACACAATATGTTTCACTTGTAAAAAATCAGATCATATAGCAAACCAGTGCCCAAAGAAACAGTTAAAATAGGTATTGATCATACTAGAAACAATCCATCACCAACATCATTTGATGCATTGGAAGCAGAAAGCCAGACTAATGAGTAGGCTCAGGATTTTGAATATTTGCATAGTTTTTTGTTGTTGTTTTTTTCCTTAAACGTAATGATAGGCACAAAGAAAACAAATTCTTAATTAGTTTGGAGTCAATATACAAAATATTATTGCGCATATTTCAGCATATCTGAGGCAAATAAGCCTGTTCTGACATTAAGAGCATAAACTGGCATACTTATATAAGTTTGATTTACATTTAATTTTCTCCTCTAAAATGCAAACCGCGGGATTGTTTTCGAGTTCGAGTCTTTTTTGAGTTTTAACTGAGTGGTGTATTTTATGGACTGGCAGGATCTTGCCGTGCTTGCGCGGCCTCTCTCCTTCGTGAGAAAGATGCCGCGCCGGGGCATGCGCTATGCTACTCTCTCTGCCTATGTCGAACGAAGTGTTTCATGATCGGAGGCGCATTCTTTTGCTCACGACTCGGTGACAAAAAGGCAACAGTGTCTCTCCAAAACGATGCGCATATAGTCAGTGCACAAGTGACCTATCAACAGGAGGTTTCTACCCTACATGAACCACGTGTCAGTAAAATTAAAAAGAACGTTGGTCAAATACCGCCTAAAACTGGCTAACAAATGCAACAACGCATATATTTATAGTTCGTATAGATCAAATATCTAACAAATCCTATAGATCGTACAGATCAACATTCTACAGATCCTATAGATCAAAGATCCTACCAAAAATATTACAAATCCAAAATTGTTTATTCTATTCCTTTCATGACTTGCGAACGTACAACAAACCAGGAGAAACATAAAAAAAATTCTAAAGAATATCCAAAGCCCATATTGCACTCACCAAGCAGATGGTAAATATACTGCATCCAATTCATTTTAACAACGTAAAAATAATGTATTTAGGAAAAAAATCAGAAAACACCTTTTCAAAGAAATGGCGGGTATTGTTAAGAATAAACACGCAGTTAATGAAATAGGGGAAATTGGAAAATTACATCTATGTTATAAATATATCTATTCACGTTATTTTGTCTCATCATACGGGGTTTTAATCCCTATATCTTTCCTCTCCCCTGTTCATACTCTTTACAGCCTTTATCCATTTGTTCCTTGCCCTGCTTCATTTTCTATACCAAGGTTGATTATACCTTGTTAACTCTGTCGAGGGAATTCCTTGTCTCCTTGTTCCAAGAAAGTTATATCCTCATTCCGCTCCTTCCACACTTATTTTTTTATTCGTTTTATTGACTTAGGGAGGATCTTTCCGGCAAGTTACACTAGCTGTGTGTTTTGTGAATTACTTGTTTCATTATTTTATGTGATAATGTGTGGTAGATTGAGTATTAATTAGTATGGCGAATGTTTTACATAATTTTATGCTTTTGATATTCTATGTTGATGTTTTTGCTAAAAAATATATACCGTGTAACTGTAATCCAAAAATATTTTTCAAAATTTGATAAGGGTTTACATATTTTACACGAAACATCGTACATGTTTAATTTTTTTTATCCACTAATAACTTGTTTTATTTATTTAACCCCTCCAGACCTTAATACTCGTATTTGAAAACATTTTATCACAAACGAAAATTGTTTCATAGATTCACCACTAAGTACGGCTACCCTAAATTGCCCAGAATTAGGAATATTAGATATTGAGCTAAATTGCATCCCAATTCGAACATAAATGATCAAAACGATGTCGATGAGTGTTATGTGGGAGAAAAGAGAAGAATTCCAAAATGAATTAAGATAGAAGAGGGAAAGTGACCAACAGAAAGAAATCCATTACCTGTAACATGAAAATTAAGCCCAGAGCGCACTGGGTCGGTACGGAATTAAAAGTTCGGTACGGACGGGATGGGACGGTCCGCACCTTATACTGTTGGCAAAAAGCCCGAAAAAAAGACCTTTTCGACATACCAATGTACCGTTCCGTCCGTACCGAGGGCGTCATCGTTTAGTCCGCGCAGCGTCCTGCGCGTTGAGACGGCCTTTCCGCCGTTGCAGATGTGCATACCATATAGTAATGTGAAGAGAACATGGATATGTCCAATTTTTATGTTGATCCAGAACTATCCCCAGTCGTACAAAATGACATGAAGTTTTATTTCGCATATAATCAACCAATCGGAAGTACAATATAGCTGTTTAGCTGAATTATTGAAATCAAGGACTAACATTTGCCAAATTTAAAGTACGACGAGAAGAATAAGACGCGGTGGGCGCGTATGTGCACGATGATTATATTCTACAATATTTTAGAATGACACATTGGATCAATGTAAACTATTTGTGAGTCTTAATTGCGAAAATTGTCCCGTCCCATCCCGCCTGGTCCCAGCCAGTGAGCGCAACCCACATAAAAACACCGTGTGGCATCCGTGCCGTCCATCCGTGACGTACCCACCCAGTGCGGGTTGAACTTCGAGAAATCTAAACTGACGTCTATCCGAAGCTCAAACATACGTTAAACACAAAAGACCTTCACCAAAACAGATAAACGTCTCCGCTGAAGATCAGATTAAAACGAATTCAGCAATTCAAGAAAACCACAGTGGAATATGAGGCAGTAATATCCGCACAGCTCGGAAAATAACCATTGTAGGAAGGCTCTCCCGCCTTAATAAAAGACGGACGCGCAACTGCGCTTAGGTATTTGTAAAGGTCTACTGTATCCGTGCGTGAAATTGCGACTTTTGGAAAGCCTGTTATACAGGAATTTTAGAACCGAGAGGAGAGTCATAAAAGAAGTTATAAAATCAAAATGAACATTCAGTACAATACGAAAAAAGGATTCGACATTATTGTAATAAATTAGTTATTAATAATAATTAGGTATTATTCCCAATTAGAAAAAAATAATTGTTTTATATTTTTTACAAAATTTAAAAGTATCTTGCAAACTCATTAGCTATATAACAATTATTGATTTGGGAACAAATATTAATTGAAATTTATATGGCGCAAAACTCAACAGTAATTTAACAATATTTATTTTCAAGATAAAAACTTGTATCCAAATATATTTTTAAAACTTAAATCAAGCGCATGATCTCGCTATTCTTAAAAGTAACCCGGAGAGCAACAGTGAGAACCGGCGAGACGGGCAAACGTGAGCGTGCGGCGGAGAGCCTAGCGGTGAGTACCTCCCGGCGCAGCTCCAGGGCGTCCGGGATGTCGCGCGGCGAGGGGTCGTACTCGAGCGCAGCGCGCAGCAGGCGCGGCAGGAACGCGAAGGGGGACGTCGTCATCGGCAGCACAACGAGCGGAGGCAGCGGCGGCGGCAGCCAGTCCAACCACCCCTCTACCCCGGGGAGCAAGTCCTCCTCCGCCTCGCTCTTGCGCGCTTCCTCCTCCTCCTCCGCCTCTTCCTCCTCCTCCTCCTCCTCATCTCCGTTCTCCTCTTCTTGGCCGTCCTCGCCCTCACAAACCATGGCTCAATGAACGACGGTTGACAAGCAGCCCAGTGCGGTACAAGTCATCGTCCCATAAAGTTCGAAATGTTACGGTTTCGAAGGCTATGTAGAGAAATTTGGTTCGATAGTTTAACGCGACTTTCGTTTTATCCGGGCGAACAGGTTATCTGCTGATCTGACATCAATAAATGAGAACGTTTCACAACGAAACAGCAAAATAGCACATCCGCCAGGAAGATTTTACGCTCAATGTTAAAAATCTTAGGTTCATGAGAAACAATTTAGACTTTTTTTCGCCTAATTATGATCACATTCTATGAGAGATACAAATCACAAAAATCCAAGGTCAATGAAGAATTGAAGGAGAGCGTTCATTTACACAAAGAACGACGAATGTACACAAAAGTGAGAAATGCATATTCTACTTTATAAGACATTAATAGGATATTATAAAATTCAGCAAAGAAAACCAAGCTCAAATGAAACACCGTCTGCATCACTAAAATTGCATTGGGATATGTCACTGCATTGGGATGTTGGTGTGTGTGTGTGTGTGTGTGTGTGTGTGTGTGTGTGTGTGTGTGTTGTCACTCACTGAAGTTATAAACGGTTCACGGTTATTGAAATTCAGTTTTCGCGCAAAAATATTGAATCATGGGGCAAGTAATGTGCTGAAGAGATATTAATCATAATAATTTTTGGAAAAATTCGATCGCCTTTGATTTTTAAATTGAATTACATAGGGACTACAATGGAGAGATTTTGAAACGAGGAATTCAATGATGTGTCCTTTCATCCCTACATAATTTATATTAAGACATTACATATTCAAGGCATTTCATACGTTATACCATGTAGTATGCGAGAAAGGAAAAAAAATATTTAATTTTATCCTTATGGCCTTACGAGCATAAATTCCTTCAGAAAATATTTCTGTACTCTATCAATTTTGTAGCAGTCTTTATGTCACCCCAACTTTGGGCGCATTTCCTAAACTCGATGCGCTGTTGTAGATTCGGGAGGTTATATTGTAGCAGTCTTTATGCCACCCCAACTTTGGGCGCATTTCCTAAACTCGATGCGCTGTTGTAGATTCGAAAGGTCATTAACATCATTGGTAGTCAGCGAGTGCACCGTAATTCTGATGGCTGGCGAATAGGCTAAGGTTCTTTCGACCAGGGTTGAAAGCGATCGCTCTATTCTGCGTGGCAGGCTCCACGTGATACGCCCCCAATTCTATCAACTGCGAGTTCTTCGGTTGATTGATTATTTCGTGTTTCCGGACGCGTCAACTGCAATGGTAATTAGCCCCATAAGTGCAGTGCATGTTTTATCGCAGGTGGTGGTGGTATTCTTCCCCCGCTGGTTGGTGAGATCCACGCCGAACTACACGTCGTCGGCGTGCGGGCTTTTCCTCATCTACCTCCCATCTGTAGGACACCGTCCCAGTAGAGACAAGCTCAAATCTTTTGACTGTTCTCTCGACATCTGTGGTTGTGTAGTGCGCAAGTGTAAGAGTATGTAAGTGTATGTAAGTGTATGTAAGGGGGTGAAAATAGGGCAAGGAGGAGGAAGAAAATTTCGGAATGTTAGAAGTTCGCGGATTAAAATCCGACCACAGCATGGATGTTTAAGGGTGCAAAATGCTTCGAATGCCTACCTTCGGAAGAAAAATAAAGTCGGCTGACCCATGGCGTAGATACAAGATCCTCAACTCAAGCCTGAAAGAGTCTTAGAGCTCAATTCGAATCTTCGACATTTTGACGCCCATGTGATGCAATTTTTCGCTGCTAGATGAAAAAAGTAGCTTAGCAAAATTTGCGTGGTCAGGAAGAAGAGCAAATCTGACCATCGATACGTGAAATAAGCTTTGCAGCACTGCCTTGAATTGCACTGATTGTAAACTACACCTAACGGCAAAACAAATCCTGAAATTAAAGCAAAATTATTTGAAAAAATAGCACTAGAATAAACCACGGTTTACTTATTATAGTCTCGTAAGTGTAGTGCATGGTGTTTTATCGCGGTAGATGGGAGTGATATTTCCCACCCAAATGGTTAGATACTGCGCCGAACTAAACGACGGCTAGCGGGGTTTCTTCAAGCAAATATCTTCCGCCAACAGGGCACCGCCTCAGCCAGAACATGCTCTTGGCTCCCTACATATGTGGTAGTGTAACGCGTGCATGTGTAAGAGATGAGGATAGTACAAGGAAGAGGAAGGAAAGATCGCGCGCGGTCTGTGGCCCGTTTGTGAAGGTGCTGCTCCGGCACTCGCCCGGTGATGGTAGAAACTACCGAAAACTACCGGTCAGAGCAGCCGGCCGCTAGAATTCTCCAGACAGCAGCTGAATTCGACCTAGCTATTTAGCTAGTGTCGAAAATCCTGCCTCTGTCGGGACTCGAACCTTAGGACCTCGAGGTCAGAGATACTGCAGTGATATCTATAGCCACCATGAATGAACCACGGAGAAAACTCACTACGCACATAAGTGCGGTCACTAATGCTTACGTATTTACACAGAAACATTAGGGAGTTTGTGCACCCTTGAACGTTTAAGCACTATCGATCTTCTGCGCACGAGCAGTTTTAAGTTTCACAGTACTTTTGTACGCTGCATAACTCCCTAAATGAAATGCTTAGTTCCGCTAATATAATTTAGTGCATCCTCTAATAATTTTCAAAGAGAAATCACCTTCCACGTTTCCACCTTCAATAACACTAATGCAGAGCAGTAATTTCCAAAACTCTATTACAGCTCTTTGGAAGAAACGTTATAAATAATGCCAAAATGCTACCGGATATAGAAATAAACTACAATGAAGAAAATGACCAATCAAACCACATAGGACACCAAAAAGTTAATTGAAGTATAATTTTAGACAATTGTAAATAAGGTTGCCTACCGTCCTCCTTTTGGGAGGACAGTCCTCCATTGAATTGTCCTCTCATCCTTCTTTGTATTTCAAATGGCGTTGTAGTAAATTTTTAACATTTGTTGTCATTTCTTTTATCACGTGACAACGATCTGCTACGTTGTATCGTTTATTAGAATAGAAAAACGAAAATCCTTTTTCTGAAGCACCCGCATGCATGATGGTGCCTTTGTCTAGCTACTGAAATAAAAGGGAGACGCTTAAACAATCTATATCTGCATTTTGTGATCCAATATATTCACTTGAAATGTAAATAGAAGAAAGAAATAGATACGTTAGTCTAAATTAAATATTGATAATAAGAAATTTGTTGATGCGTTTTTTTCTTGCCCCCCTGTTTTTCGAGTGTGCTCCTTTTTACATGTACATTGTTAGCAACCCTAATCGTAACTATACTCCATGAATTCTCGTTATCGACGAAGCGTTATCACACTTTTGTTGTTATCACGAAAAGAAAAAATCTCGTTTATCTCCACTTCGGGTTCAGGCTTTTCGAATCTAGATGATTAGATAAACTGTACCTAATTCGTGTCCAACAGAGACCAATCTTTAATTTCACTGAAGAATAATTTTGAAACCTCTGAACGATTATCAGTGGAAGACAATTTGATCACTGGAACACCCTATCTAATAAACCTCAGTACATTGTTTTGCTAGCAAACAGTGGTAATTAAAATAGACATCCTGCTATATTAGTCCTCGATATTAAAATCTATTTAAATGGATATTATTTTTTTGAAGAATTTTGCATAGCTAGTTTCAATTTAGTTACAACCTTGTGTACAAACATTCGGTATCTAACAATTTAATGAAAAATATCAACTGTCATAGATCATTGCATTATCTTTGTGTCGTCCGGATGACATCACATGAACATGACCTTCACAAATAGGAATGCTTACTTTACTCACGAAACAATAGTCATGAAATCTCCGTCGGTACCTACGTATCGTGATCGCAGGTAATTCCCTTCCGGAATACATCATCACACGAAAGAAAAGAACAGTTGCACTACACCAGATCCATGATACTGTAACAAGGCATCTTGTTACAGTTACAATTTCTAAAGTGTCCATAGTTAATCTAACCGTACAACTAGGTACAAATTTCACGACCATCCTGCGACAGAACATCAAATACGTTTTTAATCTTAATTCACGCGACCTCCTCTTATTAGTCCGCAAAAAAACCTACTTGCAACCAGCTCTCCTGGAGATCGACGAGGTGTGAGCTACAACTACAACTGGCTGGCCCCCGAAGAGACCTTGAACGTCGTTCAGAGGAATTCGAGTTGAGGTCGCGCAATCAGCCGGAGAACGGTGTCGCCCGCCGGGCGACATTACGGAGTACCCTTGGCCGTGGAAGCGGCCCACTCATCTGGCTTGGGGCGGGGGAGGGGGGGTTGAGATTCGTCTTGCAGCTCGTCCATCGCGATGTTATACTTGTTTACTCGCACGAGAACGTGAACTTGACCGCAGCTCATCACTGGCTCATTCAAACGCTTGTATCGTTATTAAACATTGTAAATGTAATTAACGAACGAATGAAGATTCCACTTAAGATCGTAAGTCTTATTTGATCACAGCTTGATTAAAAGTGTTTATCGCTTTATTTGACTTTGACCTGTACAGAAAAGACATCTATACTTGACTTGACAGAAAAGACTTCCAATATTATGAATTGTTGAGTATTAGAGATCAGTGAATTTACTTCGTAGCTTGCGCACTTCGAAATTGAGCAACCCGTTTGCTCCAATGTGTGACTGACTGCAAGGGTTTTCTTTTATTTCATTTATTGCTTGTATGGGCTGTACTTAGATCAGTTTACACTCTTTCATATGTATTGTTGACTTATTACTAACTTTAAACGGTGCTTAACCCAGTAATATTATTGCTTCTACAATTGGAGTAGATTTCTCAATAGAATACCTACTATTCACAATACTTGGAGAAATTGTTTAGGAAGGAATTGGACAGGTATCTGTTGTTTATTCTGGTTTGTGTGCTGTACATTGAGGCTAAATTATATTGTTTTAGTTGATCTATTGAGTTTATGTTGGAGTAGAAGTTGTTGGATAAGTCAGCTACTTGGGAGTTCATGTTTAATTCTCTATGGAGTTGTTGCTTTGAAATGAATGTTAGTGGCTGTTCTGAGAAATGTTCTTCTACTTGTATTTTGTTTACGTTGGACGTGCGGCATTTGTCCAGATGGGACTTGCGTTTAGCATTATGGGTCTTATGATAGTTTTATAGTGTTATTGCATTTGTTAATGAAAGTTTGGAGTTTCTATTTAGTATTGATTTGAGTTGAATTAATCTGATTTTGGTCCGTTGTATTTTAATGTTTATGTGGCTTTTCCAGTTCATTCTTGTGTCAAGATTTAGCCCTAGGTGTTTGGTTGGTTGATTTGATAGTGTATTTGTCCAGTTTATTTGGCTACTGTTTATTAGTAACGGGAGGGGAGCATGGTCTTAATGAAAATATTTTTGCTTTTGATTTATTTGGGTTTAATTTTATTTTCCATTTCATTGCCCATTCGTCTATTTTGTTTAAATATTATTGAATTTTTGTACTCCTGTGTCTCAGCGGGCAGCCTGATATGAATATTGTCACATCGTCGGTGAACTGAGCAAGTTGTGTGATGGGGATATCTGCTGTGCAAAGATTGAATAGCGTTGGGGATAGTGGTGAGCCTTGTGGAAGCCTTGCTTCTATTGTGCGTGGCTTGGTGCAATTTTTATCTATGGTGACTGTGAAAGATGTCTGAGTTTGTAGATTAATACAGGGTGCCAGACTGTCGAAAGCATGAGATACATCTAGGAATACTGCTATTGTGAGTTTCTTTTCTTGAAAGGCAGTGTGAATGTATTCAGTTATCATTAGTAATTGATGTGCAGTTGAGATGTGGTTTCTGAAGTCAAATTGGTGATTTGGAATGGCTTCCGACTTCATTAGATGATTGTTGAGTCTTTTAATATTATTTTTCAAATATTTTTGAAGACTTGGAACGAGACTTTTGGGCTATAATTTAAAGCAAGTCTGTGATGTGTGTTTAGTTTAGAGATCGGGATTGTATTAGATATTTTCGAAGTTCTTGGGAAATTGTGCTTTTCTTTGGAGCAAATTTTTATGAGGTTTTTGACTTCGGCAGGTGAAATCACTTTTATTCTCTGAGGGACGTCATAGTTTGGTGCCCCATTAGAATCAATTATTACCTGATGGTCTGGGTGTACAGGTGTATTATTAGGTTTGAATGTTTGCGCGAAGTGTTCCAGCGCTTCTGCCTTATCTTGTGGAGCATATTTTATACCTTGTGTCGTGTTGAGGGGTGGCATTGTTATTTTTTATTTAGATGACTTTTTGAGAAATGACATAGCGATTTATTTCGGTAATTAATGATTGTATTTATTGTCGAATGATTGTTGGATGTGTAAGTTTATTGCTTTTTTCGTTATTTGATTAATTCTTTTTTCAGTGTGAAATTCTATTGTTGCTCCATAGCCTTCTGGTTTTATTGCGTGTGCTGACTATTTCTATTATTTCCTTGTGTAGTTTTGTTTTTGTCAGTTTGATAGAATATGTGGGATTGTTGTCTTGCAAGTACTTTATTGTGTTTATTATTATTTCATATATCTGCAAGACAGATTCTTCTATTTCTAGGGGTGAGTTTAATATTTTGAATTGTGGTGCCTTGCTCTATTTATTTTTGTAAATGATTCCCAATTTATATTTTGGGTAATTATTCTCTGAGTTGGAGCATGTGGGGGAGGTGTTATTTTGGTGGTTATTAATACTGGAAGATGGTCTGAATGCAACTCGAATACTGGGGTTAAATGATATACTGTACTTGTGTTAGTAATTGCTATGTCTAATATATCTGGAGGTGAGGACCTGCTTTGGGAAGTGAGGAAAGTGAGTACGATCGTATGGTGAAATTATTTTCAGGTTTAAGTCTTATTATTTTGAGTAGTTGACACCCTGCATTGTTGGAAACTCTGCAACTCCCGTTTACGTGTTTTGCGTTTAAATCACCTAGTAGAATCATTGGCGCGTTCTGTTGAAGAAGGGAAATTATGTTGGTGTTTTTCATTTTAATGTGGGATGGTTTATAAGCTGATATTACGGTTGTGATTCTTCTACTTACAAGAATTTTTAACAGCGATTATTTCTAACCCTGGGGGTGAGGTGCGTCAGTTTGCATATAACGAATTGATTTTTTAACGAGTATGAGAACTCCTCCCCCTTTTTGATATACTCTGTCTGAATGCAAATGTGTTCACTCTTTCCCGGCACGTCATCAATATGCATCAACCTGAAGCAGTAGGGACGGTCACTTAAAAACACCTGTAAATTACTATATAACAATTGTAATTACTATGGCAGTTCAGCGTTCGCAAAGATAATTTCGCGAATTTTATAACCAAAACTCGACATAAATCTTCGAGAAAATTTTCAAGATTTTCAAGGTAATACCAATTGCAATGTGTTCGTAATTCGCTAATCAGCAAGCTCAATAGATGTAAATGAATAAAGCAAAGAATGGGATGTGCTTAAATTAATATTTAGAAAAAAGACGGGAAATGGACGGGTAAGTGTATGTGCATGATGTTTTTGCATGGTGCCATGATTTTTATTAAATTGTTGGATAGTCTGTAAGACGCTTAAGAGAACGGGTGTCATATTCCTTTTCTGACACTTGATTTTCCGAAAACTGAAAAAATTCCAAATTTGTTTCAGCGTCTTCCTACAACAAAAATGTTAAAGGTAGACATTTTTCTCTTAATAAAATCTGTTCCTCAAAAATAGATTTTAAAATAATGTCGTGAACAACTTTTCGAAACTTTGAGTATTTTTCGCGTATTTTTGCGTGAAATAAGGCAATTTTAATTTTTGTTTAAACATTTTTTCTCAGGAACGGTTCCATCGTTTTTGATGAAATTTAATATAGTCTGAAGGACGATTAAGAGAATTGTGCAGGTTTCATGTGGGTTAAAAACCCCAATTTTTCGACAATTGAAAAAATTCATTTTTTTCGGCTCTCCCTATAACTACAATATTGAATATATATTTTTTTCTTAATTAAATCTGTTCATTAGAAATATATATATTCAAATAAGAACATGATACATTTTTCTAAAATAGGAGTAGTAGCCACATTTTGCTTGAAACATAGGCAATTTTGAAACAGTGTCAAAAATTGTTCGAAATTCATTTTTTAATTTTTCTCGTATGCAGCAAAGACTGTCAAAGAAAGAGGTGATGGTTGTATTTTCAACGAACTCTCTGAGTTTTCAAAAATTGCAAGCAACACCAAAAAATTAAAAAGTCGCAACATTAAAAATTGCAGAAGAACAATTTAGCTCTTCCGTTAAATTAAATCTGTTCTAAAAATTCAAATCTGTGAAAATGTTCATGTACATTATTTTAAAAATATGAGTAGCACAGCGTAATTTTGCAAATTTTCGAATTTGAATTTCCGTTTCAAACTCACGGGGAATCAAGTTTGTCCAGTTCTATCGGGGAAAATTAATTCTGAGGAAATCGTCTGAACATTTTCAGCGCTAGCTTTGACCACACATACAGACGGACGGACACACGTTTTGCCACCAATCAATTTTTCAATCAAAGAGCCCACAAAACATGGTTTCTGACTACATGAAGTGTTGAGTACGTAATATTTCTACATATAGGAATTAAGATTTATTCACTTTTCACGGACCCACAAATAGAAATTTTCTGTTAAAAACTCGTCGAATACTCCCACAGTATTACAATACCCTATTTTCTACGTAATACGTTGTAGGGTAAGAAAGTAAAACATTATTTTTTTAATCGTTTTAAGTAAGATAATTTATATCAGCTAAGTATATAAAAATATTCAGCGACGTGACGCAAAAATCTTATTTTGTTATTCACAAAATTATCAGATTAGAAGGGCGAGATATTAAACATTTTCTATCTGCAGAAAGACACGTAAGTATTAACAGAGACTGCACAGACAACAAACTGCATTAGCGAAACATAAGTTAGTGTGTCGCATTTTCTATTCACATCTCCCCTCCAAAACAAAGCAATCCCTTCCATACTGTGGTAAGATCATTGCTCTTTTCGTTTGATGCATTCGATTAATATTTTCAAATGAATGGATCACATTCTGTATTTTCGCAACTCAAATTTTGATGCACCATATTGCTTAAGTGTACACGAATGTCGTGGTAATGTCACCTGAATTAAGAAATGTACGTATTTTTACTAAGTAATTATTAGTCATTTTCTGATTTTCTCTATTCAATATGTATGTTGCTTTTTTCATTTTGTCTTAAAGCCAGTGTTTTTTTTATCATGTTATTTGTACATATCAATTCATGGCTTACATTTATTCTCGTCATGAGGTTGGCATTATACGACAGGATTATGAAAACCCCGATCCTAGTTAGAACGTTTTCACATAGTCACCTAGAATCTTCCCATTAACATTCAGCCATAATACTTTCAGGTAAACGATAAATGTTACAGAGCGCGTGTAATGACACAACATATCAGCAAGTATTAAATCTGCCCAGTGCTATAAAAGGAGAGCCATCATTGTTTATTCTCGAAGGGAGCAAAACCGCAATTGTCGGCTGGTCAGTCTCACCCTGCGGCGGCGAGGGAGGTTGCCAGAGACGAGCACGCAACCGCCGAGAGTGGCCTGGGCGACGGGAGAGGGGGCGAAGGAAAGGGAGTGGGTGGGGCCATCGATCCAATTAAGTAGCGGTCACTGGAGAGGCGCTGGAGAACATTGCACGCGGTGACGGCCCGCAGCGAGAAGACTTCCTCTCTTCAATATTCTTCCATACACAAAATGTAAAAGGCTCCTAGTTATAGTCAAAAGCTTGCTATGGATTAATGCCTACAAAAAGTACCTAGCAAGAAATGTACAGAAAAAATAATTGATTAACTAAATTACGATTGTTGCTAATCCTCGAATGCAAAAAAGCCGAACAAATGAAATTGTGATAAGTCAGAAAATGTGTAATACAGACAAAAAATAAAATGGATATTTAAACTGTAAATTATTTTAAATTAAATATCTACTTATTATTTTAGTAGATCATTATACTGTTCAATAGCATTTTAAACATTCTTCTTACGTGTATCGTTTTGGTTATCATTAACAAATTTGGTTGTCAATCTTAAACGATTCATTTTATAAACGTTTAAAACGAAGCTAAAGAAATAAATATGACGAATCAAGGAAGCTATTCCTACTATAATATACAATTTCTTAGTTATTTAAGAATATTTCGAATGGAACAAAATTTATTACCAGTCATCGAAATTCATTCAAGACAAATACACAGTGGGTGGATTCATTCAATAAAAAAAACAGTTGGTCCTGAAAATTCGCATTAAAATAGCATCCCCCAACTCAGCTTAAATCAATTAGGTAAAAATGCATTACGTTTCTATAGATATCACAGATTTTTTCTTCGTTTGATTTCATACAATCAGCGGTAATTATATAACAGTTTAACGGACAGAAAAATTATTGATATTCGCCCACAAACTACATAATTTTCTATATACAATACTGTTTTTATCATGAAAATGAATAATCCAATTGCGTACGTTTCTAAACATACGAGTGTCACAAGGAACTGGTGTGTTCGAACTTGAAGAATAGGACATTCACATTCTGCCGCGGCCCTGAAAACAGCAACCTGGAGGGGAACAGAAACCGATTTTCTTCCAACCCCTGCGCCATCTATGAGGCAACATACGCACAGCACAAGGCGAGTTAACACAACACTCCCGTATGGTACATAAAATAAGAGTTAACACTGATGACATTTCTGAGTTCCTCCTTCAACGTTTCTACAAAAATATCTATTAATAAGTTGACTGATAGCGAACAAATGCGGGAGAAAAGATATTAATAAAATATCCTAAGAGGATATACTAATGTTATGTCATTTTATACAGATTTAAAACATGTCAAAGCTGAATTTCATGTTCGAATCTCTGAACAAAAGAGAATCACACCTTCAAAACGATATACGATAAACAAATGTTGCAAACATCATTTATGAAAACTGTTGAACATGGCTTGTAATTGATATAATCACAATGTGTTCAATTAATCAAAGTGCTGGTAGCTCACCACTTCTAGCAGCTTATACTGGTAATTGCCTAGAATGTATTTGGAGATATCGTCTGCGCTCTCTCCCTGTTCCACGGCATCATCAACAATAGTTTGTAGAGCTTGCTGGGGTTGTGCATAAGGGACATTTGTAACGATGTTGTCGACCACTTGCTCTGGTGGAGGTTGTTCATAGTTATACATGTTTAATTTTTTTGTAAGTAAAAAAAATATAAAGAAATCTGAAAAACTTATTAAACTACTGTTGCAAACTAATTGTTGCTAGGAAACGATCAATAATTTACTTCTAGTACCAAGACCGCAGTCTTATTACATAAGTTCAAATGCTGAGAATTCATAATCAAAAGCAATATCAACTAATATGATATGCAAACGACAGAGCATAACTGGTATGACAGTTATTGGTATTTAAGTTGAACACTGATTATTTATAAGGAATATCGCCATCATGGTATGTATGACGAATTAGGATAGCCAGGAGCAAGCGACATCGATAATTTTTTGTATAAAATTTGCTACAAACTTTTTTGACAAGGGAAAACATTATCATAACCTCACATCGAGACAAAAGTACACGCTACTCCTAATATGTACAGTTATGCTTTCTTATCTTATCAACAGATACTTACGGGTCTTTTTTCATCGCCCTCGACCAATAACATCTCCAGACGTTCTCAGGATCCTATTTTAAGTCCACAACAACACGAACAAGTCAGCGATAAACATTTGCCACTGCACGGAAAATACAAGAAACTCTTCAAGCAGTACACAGTACTGCCGTTCAACACTAGATGGCACTACTAGTATCAGAATGCATGCCAGCCACAGCGGGAAGAAATCGCCTGAATTTTAAAGTCTCTGCGCATGCGCGAACTTGAAATCGAACTCGATGTGTTGGCGGGCCCTCTAGGCCTCGCTATTAAAGCACCATAGATCTTCTAGCAAACGCAGATGCACGAAAGAGGAACGAAACTTCATCTACGCAAGCGCAGAAGATCGATAGTGCTTGATGTTCGAGGTGACACAAACCCCCCATTTCGCCGGATTTAACGAGCGACTTATATCGCCTGTTAATCGATCATTCGGCTATTTTTTAGTACACTCTCCCCAAGCAACATCGGCTTTGTTGTCATCAACAAGAGAGTGAACGGTTTTGTTATAAAACATCTTCACACCTATGCGTTCTTCCTTCACCTAAAAATTGTCCCCAGTTTAATTCTAAGGTGTAGACAACTAATTCTAACTTTAATTATCACAATTATATATATATATATATATATATATATATATATATATATATATATATATATATATATATATATATATATATATAGTATTTTGCACTAATACAATAATACAATAATTGCGTTTTGCACTAATCGTTTTTACTATAATTTATTTCTACTTGTAAGTGGGGGAGGGGGTGTTCTCGCGAGCGTTATTTTTTTGGAGGTAGTTGAAGCGCGCCTTATGGGTGCGTTACGGAGGGGGTGAGGGGGAATTCAAAATACTTAAAATTAGCGTTACAGTACGTAATTTATGGACGTGAGAAGTTCGTAGTAAATTTATCGGTTAGGTGAAAGTGAATTACTACCGGAGAGAAGAAATGTCATTAAAAATTAAATTAAATGAAAAAAAAGTTTTTTATTAGTAATTGCGTCAAATGATATAAATCGATATTAATAGAAAGCCATTATGATAGTAGAGATAATTGCATTGTAGTTCTTCACTTGCTTACAAATTTTGATTACTTGACTTTGACCATGCCCATGAACTGTGAAAAACCTCTCTAGTATTATTTTCATCAATAAATATGAATACTGAAGAAGGCGTCTAAAATTTTACTTCCATATGATTCCATGGGATTTTGAATCCTGTATTCGATTTAAGAGGATCGTATACATCGTGTGAATCTTAACATACTATGTAGTTTGTTGATATATCATTATGACAAAGTGTAGGTTATGTTAATCAAATTGGCACAATATTTGTGCGAAGAAAATATTATTTAATTGTAAAATATTACTGAAATAGTGAATACCTTGATTAACAAAATGAAGTAGGGAATAAAAAGATTTGTATTTCTCACATTCCTTCTGCTCTTGTTCCATTTGTTGTATAATAAGTTTTTATATCCTCATACGCAGGCCCTATTTCATTTGTTTTGCATATTTTACAAATGAATACTACTACTATTAATTTCTAAATATATGGCTACAAATGTTCATACTCATTTCTTTTATTATAAAATGTTATATACACAAGTCATGAAAATTTACAAAAGTCCCAAATGAAGTAACATGAACAGCACAGAATAGCTGGTGTAAATTTAACAGTAGCAGCACCAGAAAGTACATAAGCAGCACATTCTCTTGCCGCAATTTGGAACTTCTTATATTGCGACTTCGTTTCGACCTAACCGTGCAAACCATGCAAAAGCTTCTCGATTTCACCCGTTATTGTAGTGCTTTCGTTTACTTTAACGTTCGAAGAAGCACAAACACGGAGTTTGTGCGCCCTCGAACGTTAAAGCAATCGAAAGCACTATCAAACTTCTGTGCATGTGCAGTTCGCGTTTTGCAATGTACCTCTACGCATGCTCAGTCGATCGAGATTGTCCATGCTCAGTCGATCGCTGTCCGCTACGGTTTGTACAAACTCCTTCTTCAAACTCGATAATTAATGCTACATCGACCTATCGATCTATCTCGTGGCGATTATAAATATTGAATTCAATTGTCATTACTCCATGCACATAACTAAAAGTTAATAAATATTATATTCTAAAAATTATATGTATATTTTTTCGCACATTGTAGTTATTTTCAGTTGAGACAATTTTAGTATAAATATGTATAAGTGAACATGTAAGTTTAAAAAATAACGAATGTGTATGAAATACACATATTATACCTACAATTTTTCTTGTGCTTCGGAGTACCTTCCCCCACTCCTTTACTAACTAAAGTTGAAACACGCATACATAATAGCAATGAGGTTGTTTACAAAATCTGATAATCAGAAATGTTCGCTCTCGTGTAACAAAAACTATTTTGATTAGACAAATGATTCACAGATTGATATAATAGTCCTGTCATCAAAATAACCAACTCTCCCACTCCTTTCACATCTAGTGAAATGAGGGTTCAAGCAAAAGTGCGCGGATAATACGCATGTATATACAATTTATTCGTATTAAAATTCTGTACGTGTGAAGAATTGTTTAATTCTTTGACGATAATTATTTTAATCCAAGAGTTTTTTTTTATTTTAATTAATTTTATCTTTTGATATGTTCCTTGTTTAGATCTAATTTCCTACGTAATTGATGGGTTCGTACTGTTGTCCCTATGGTACTTTCTTTTACCTAGGTGATGTAATACTATCAGAAAAATCATTACATAATTTTTCATGTTAGGTGTCTGTTTAAAAACGTTGTAGAATTATATTATGCTTATGTTCTTATAGTGCCTCCCATGACATAAACATATTTGTAATGAATATGGCATCTTAAAATTGAATCGGTGAGGTAAATACAGTAAGTCCTTGTTCCGTAGTTCTGAAGAGAGAGAGAGACAGAGAGATAAAGAGATAGAGAGAGAGAGAGAGAGAGAGAGAGAGAGAGAGAGAGGAAGAGAGTGACAGAAAAATAGAGAGGTAGAGTGTGATAATGAGAGTGAGAGAGAGGGAGTAAAGGCGCGTTTACACGGAGAGAGTTCTCTCTCCTAACTTTCCGGAACTGGTTAGGAGACACGTGTAAACTCTCAGGAGAGTGATCTTCTCTCCGGAGACATGACGTCACAAGAGATTTTCGAAGTCTCCGCAAGAGAGCAGTGTAAAGACTCTGGAATCGATGAGGAAACGTATCTCCTGGGAGATAAATAGTATTCAAAGAGAGTTGGAAGACTTTTTGCTCTCTTGCATGTGTTCACGTGCTCGATTAGCCATTCTGCGTCTGTCTGTGTCTGTGCGGCGTTCCAACGTGATCGGTGGATTTCTGTTCTTTGTGGGAAATTATATACTGGGGAATTATAAATACAAATGACAAAGGACTGTATGTATCTCCTGTGGCCAAAAACCGCCGTGCCGTCAAACCAAGTCTCTTTCCGAAATAAATTCTTTTCCACTTTTCTTGCTTTTTGATTTCGTGAGATATTTATTAATAAAAAAATCAAATCCTTCTGAAGTTACGAAGTTTTTGTACATGAAATCATCGTTTATAATATTATTTTTATTCCTTTAATAAATGAAAACTTTAAATTAAGGATTAATTGTAAAAATTTGTTATATAAAACCATAATTAGGTCTTCTCTTTCATATGCTTACCCTAGGTGTAATGCCACTTCTACCAAAATTAACAAATTTCAAGTAATTCAAAATAATCTCCTTCGCAACATTTTATATCTTTCCTAGTTTATATCATAACTCAAATTTACAGAGATCTTAAAATTGATTCTTTCAAATCGTTTATACTTAACTTCACTAAAAGTTTCTAAAACAAATTATCAACTTCACCCATTTTTCAAACCATATATTAGGTCAAAACTATTTTCCTCATCCTGGACTCCGACCGGGTTTACCACAAAATATTTTTAATCGTCCGTAAATTAAAACTTGTTTTATTTTATTGTTTCTGAAAAGTGTAATGCAATTAAACAGGTAGCAAATAAATAGTTTTAAAAAAATCTCTTCTTGCAATTCCGCCATCAAAGTTTTATAAATATGCAGTTCTTCTTTTCTCGAGAAAACAAAATCACTCACACTTGTCTCTTTCTTTTCCACCGCTTCTTCAAAATTGTGAAAGTGGCACAGGCAGCTGAAACACTTGTCACATTCTAACCTCAAACTGCTCGCCACTGCTTATTCAAGATGGCTGCGCCGGAGAACATCGAGAGACATTTGTATCAAGTGTAAACAGCAAGGAGATAATTTTCCGGAGATAGCTCAGGAACCAACTCTCCCGTGTGGTAGGAGAGTCGCGTTTCGGGAGATATTTCGAACCGTGTAAAGTCGTCAGAGAGAGTTTATCTCTGTGACGTCATGAAGTTAGGAGACTTTGTCTCTTCGTGTAAACGCACCTTAAAAAAGAAAAGAGAGAAGTAAGAGAAAACGGAGGAGAAAAATGAGAGAGAAAATAAGAATCAAATTCAAATTAGCATTTCTGTGATAAACAAAACCGTTTTTATACCTTGGACTTATTTCGGTAGGTAGGAGTAGAGGTAAGCGGAGGTACTATTTTGTTAAATATGCATTAAAATCAAATCTGTTGTTCGTTTACCATTGCAAATAAGTTTTCTATAACTCGCGAACGAAAATGTCTAATTTGTTTCCAAAAATGTCTAATCTCGCTAACTTTCACTCACCGTTCAACAATTTATAGTTAAAATGAAAGGGAAGGGATTCTGGAACTCAAGAAAATGATCTTCTCTCCCATACGTCTTTTTTTTCCCCTTTTTTTTCTAAATAAATCTAAATCTAAAGCACATCCGTAATACATGTTTCCTTGTCGGCTATACATATATAGAGGGGGAGAAGAGATTTGTTTACAAATACATATTTGCTTTGGTATTTATTGCTGCGTGGAGAATGATCACTTTTCTTTTCTAATCAGGACTTTTAGAGCAAATTTTAGTAACAAAAATTTTGCATGTATGAAACGTACTGTATAATTCAGCGTATTGGCCTAGATTCTTTAAACGACAAGAAAAAAATGTGTTTGTTAAATAATTATGGAAGTCGGTGTACTACGAGTACAATTGCCTCCAGTTCCTTATAACTCGTTTGGGGTACTTAGTTGAATCCATACGTATACTACGTTTACAGAGCGAAGTGGCGCGACATGCTGACTTCGCAGTCTGGAGACCTGGATTCGATCCCCTGGCTGGCCTTCCTGACCGGGGTTTTCGTTTCCCTCACGTCATACGGGCGAATGCTGCTATTCTAAAATGACACGATCATCTCTCATTATCATATAACCGCATAATTCGCAGGCTGGCATCCAATTACTTTGAATACCACCTCAAAGATCGCATGCGATGTAAGTATTATTGTTAGTAATATGATGATTGTTCGAAACATATGTAAAATTCAAGAAAGTTTTTGAAACAATTAGCAGCAAATGATGCTGAAATACAATCTTAGAGTGGTATTAAATATCAAAGGACACAAATACCAAATTATTTAAGTTTTATATCTTTCCACTTATATTCTTTTGAGTGAATAATAAAATTAGAAACTCAAATCTTCGCTCTCAGGTTTTGTTTAAATTGATGACTTAGTTGAAACTTTTGGTGCTCAAACAACTAGGTAAAAATAAAATAGCACAAAAAATAAATTAAGGTTATTTAAACTTTCTTTCGTAATTTAAAAGTCTTTAAGTGTTGAGAAAAATTAATTTCTACTGGGAGAACAATTAAGTCAATTGTCGACTCTGGGAATGCAGAATGATCCACAGATCACTTATGCATTCTAATATTGACCCTTAACATATGTAGAAATCGAAAGATCGTTTTCAGTGTGTAAAAACACAACTAACCGATGAGCAAGTTTGGCTGAAAAAATGAGAATGTATCTCGTCATAAATTTCTATCGTGCAGTTATATCATGCATTAAACATGTCTAAAATATACCATTAGTCCAATAGGACTAAATATACAGTGTTCTTTGTTCAATTTATTTTGATTCTGTTTCTTAAATATTCCTTCCCATATATTTTGATATGAAGAACAATTACGACTAACTAGTGTTAATTTACTTTATTGATTTCATTCTTGAGTAATTTGTTTTCAAATATTTTTTCTACCAACGATTTTGTTTTCATTAGCGTAATGCCATTGTGATACAACAACACTCGAATTAATTTACTGTAAGAATTAAACAGCATATTTATCGTGTATTTTTACTTTCTCGCTACTGCTACAGCGGTACAGACAAAGTTATGTAATGCAGTGTGAAAAAACGGCGAATTTTCGGCTGAAAAACGTTTTTGTTTAACCTTTGATAGTGTTAAGGACGTTTAAGAGAATGGTCAGGTCTCAAGTCTTTCGGCGTCTTCCTACAACTACAATTATGAATATATTTTTTTTTCCTTCATGAAATGTGTTTATGAAAAAATCTAAAAATAATGTCATGTTAATTTTTTTTATACATGAGTTGTGCGAAATTTTGTGTCAAACATTGGCAGTTTTTCTTTAGTTTAAATCATTCTTTTGTTTGTCCATTTACACATTAATCTTTTAGAAATTATTTAAAACCTATTTGATTTATATATTAAAACCTACAATAGCCTGGCAACAAAGACTCGGGAGCTAAATTTAGTGAATTACGTCTTTTGTTGAGACATGATTTTCCTGTATGAAGAGCAGTTATAATTGTCAAATTTGTGTTAATATTTGCTTGAAAATATTTGGTTTTTGCACTAAATGTACGATTTTCAAAACTAAAGAGCTTTGCAAAAATTGATAACTGAGATGTGTTAATTCGCAGAGAAATTGTGATATCCCTATACAGTACTTGAGTAAAATTTCGAGTGTGCGATTGTGCGGATGTGCTGTTCCGTCACTCGCAACTAGACCACTTCCCTTGCAGCAATCGAGACCTATGTCATTTGACGCATTTCTGTCTCCTGATGAACATAATTTGTTTTCTGATCTGACTAGAAGATTCAAAGAAACTTCCAAACATGTGTTTTTTTCGCGTTTTTGCGCTGCGATCTTAGTGATAATAGCAGGAATCAAACCAACGCCTCCTAAATCGATCTATGTAGGTGCCGTAAATTAAACACCAGTGCCCAAAGATTTTTTTCACACAATACACCATATTTTTTCTCGACGTTGGCAACATTGATGTTGACATCTTTAAGTGAACAATTGAATTACGGAGTAAATGCAGATTAATTCATTAAACATCGTATTTAAAAAAATTAATTTGCGAAACGTATTGCCTCGGAACTTATTAAACTTGGAGAATTTCAAGTGATTACAGAGAAAACAAAACCGTGAGTAATGATAGAGATTGAATGAACGTTTACGACTTCTCACTTTTACGTTCTAAAATAAGTGCAAATACCGATTCTCAAATGATTGTGACCCACAACTTATTCTAATTAAACGTAACGCAATCATCGTCACGCCACCGCCGGGTCCCCCTTTATAAAACTGTATAGCAAACAAGTAGTGTTAGTACCTTAAATAATATATCCTTTAACAACTTCATATTTATCAGTTTCTGATTACTACTTAAGAAATAGATGTTACAAACAGATTATCCTGATTTAGTAACACAGTTACATAAGCTACCGAAGCGGGAAAAACTGTCTTCGTTCTTCTGGAAGATCTTTTATCTTTTGTTGTATAAACTATCGCAAAATATGAGAGAAAGTATGAAGTAATATTTCTTACAATCGCAAAAACCTTCAGAGTAAACATATGCCCTCTTTTATCGGGGCCCGCCCACACTGTGGGCCTTGTGGGCCCGAACGTTACGGCACAGGCTATTGCAAGAGTTGAAGTGAACATAAACTAGACTGAGTTTGTAAACTTTTAATCTCTTCAAAAATTAAGGGAGAAAAATATGGATGTGTTAAGGTAATTCAAAGATTAATCAAATGTAGTATATAGAGTATATAGAACAGGGGTGTCCAACTGGCAAGGCCTCAAGGGCCACAACTAAAACCTTTATAATGGTTGCGGGATGTATTTACATTACTCGGACGATTCACACCTGACTTCCCCGTATTGTTGATCTCGGCAGTTTGACCGCTGCTTTCAAACGGTAGGTGGGGTGAAAACGCGTGCAATCAAGCTGTACCATGCACAACGCAGAAAAACCCGTTGGGATGATTTGGACAGTCTGAATTTCCTAGAAACAAAATCGAAACTAAACCTACATTTCCTTTAAGGGAGTGAAGACCCCGAGGTGTTCTCGTCGGCATGGATGAAAGGGAGTACAAAACTTTCAGTTTTGACTAATAATCTTGCAGGCCACAATAAATGGCTCCGCCAGATGGACAAAGCTGATATAGAGATTGGGGATGGATAAGTTGTAAACCTAACATTCTTTTAACAACCCATCGAACAAACGTGACGTTGATAGTGTGTTTAAGCTATAGACTAACACATCGCCAAGGAAACTGGTATGTGCGCGTCGTCATTTGCAGTATCTGTAACAGGAGTGAAAACAGTGAAAATTCGGGAATGTGAAAAGTGAAAATTTACCGTGTCTAAAATGTTTTATACTTAAATTGTCCATATTATTCATGTTTCAACACAGCCATGAAGATTAATTGAAAACACATATATTTGGACAAAGTTATTTTCATCCAACAACCGCGACATGTAATATTTTCACTACCGCTGGCAGAGGGCGTTGGCTCGTGTTTAGTTCATGGTCTCGTCAACAGAGAGCGCAACGGACAATGTGTGGCGGACAGCTTTAAACACTGTGAGGCTAAGGGAAAATCCTAAATATTATTTAGGTGCTACCTAGCGTTGTTTACTAAAAAAAAGACTGAACTTTTGGGAGAAAAATCGGTATCGGAGTCCTGAAGAATGAGCAATGAAATTAAAATCTCGACATCGAATATTTGCAGCATTACAAAACTATCTCTATACATCTTATAAGAGTATATCCGCACTTACTACGTACTAAACGACAAATAAAATGCTACGTGAGTAACACTAACTATTAATTAATATTTCCTTATTATTAGTAATTTTCCCTTTGTGATGGACACATTGATGTTATTAATGACAGCAAGGGGACCCACGAAATTGTCCATTTTCCTTCAAATGTCATTATATATCTGCTTTCCTCGCTCATAAATTCCCATGAAACTGTTTTTTTTTTCGATAAGCATAACGTATTAAGTATTACACATTTAAGTAACTGTTAATTTTAAAACTAATATATATGGTGTTGTAACCAGAATCTTATCACTACACGAACCCATTTCAGTTATAAAACGATCTGAATCAATGCACTTGAAATACAGTCACTACATAAGTAATAAACTACGAGGACAAATACACCATACTAGAATATTCTTTCAATGTTCCACACACAAAACACGATATTGACAATATAGAAACATTCGATTTTTCCAAAATAAACACATTGTATTTCAAAATTCTTACCGCAATAACCTGTTTCTGTGATTCCACCAAAAACCATTAATAGAGATATATTGAAGCGTCTGCGTTAACAAATATATTAAACAATTAAATATATTTGTAATGTAACGTCGTGAGAGATATTTTAAAAAATTTGTGAAATACTGGAAAAAAAACACACACAAAAATTGGCTTATGACATGTAATTCAGTGCATTTTACACTATTCATGTACACAAGTCGTATACTTTCTCGCATTATTTGTAGCGGATACGCAATATTATGCTACTCCCTGAACTTGGAAAAGCACTTTTTTGTTCGAATATTCGAATATTAGAACGCAGGTTCTTCGAGTCAACACACCAAGCATGTTACATCTACCTCACTACTGGCACGGCTATACTTAGATTTCCCGACGCTTTAAAAAAAGGTTCATTCTTCGCATTCCAACTTATGCAATTTTCAAAAATTCAGAGAGTTCAACGATAATAACACTTGCGCAGTTATTTTAAGAGTCCTTCACTTTAACCGAGGGAAAAAATGAGAGAAAAAATTGGAGCTGTTTTTGAGAGAAAATGTGTTTTACAAATCAGATTACTTTCAAGCAGAAACTACGCCAAAAGTATTTTTGTTTTAAAAAATTACATGACATATAAATATATAATTTTTCAGAAAATATTTTATTTAACAAAAAGCCTCTATAGTCAATGTTGTACTTTCGCAACATTATTTTTTGAATTACTAATTTTTCGAAAATTCAGAAGTCGCTGAAAATGGGACTAGTACCTTTTTTCGATCTTTACTACATACGATAAAAATGTAATAAAATATTTAGAGCCTTTTTTGAGAAAAATCTTCTTTAATAATGCCTGTATTTCACACACAATTACGCTAAAACTATTCATATTTTCGAAAAATTGTACATTATTTTAAGATCTTTATGTTATAAACAAACATTAAAGGAAAAAATGTCTATCTTAAACATTGTGGTTGTAGGTAGACGCGGGGGAAAAATAGACCTTTTAGCAATTTTCAGAAATTTTGATATTTTAACAAAAATGAAATTTGTGCCTTTCTTTTTAAGCATTCTTTATGCTATGCGAGGACAAAGTTTAATAAAAATATTTGAAGATATTTTTGAGAAAATTTTGAAAATATTTGTTTAAAATTTGCAGGGCGTTTTAAGATAGGTCGGGGATTGCCAATTTTGGAGAAAATCGGCTGAACGGTTCGGGCGTCAGCTTTGATCAAAGATGGACAAACGGATAGACAGATTCGCATTTCGATTTTCGTATCACTTTGAAGCATCTGCTCATACGCAGAAGATCGATACTGCTGTCAATTACTGTACGCAATGCCTTGCTTAAACTCCCTACTTAGGAGATGGACATTAGGGTCTTTAAGTACCGCGGAGCGTATAGCAATCGACAGAGACGACAGTAATCTCGATGAACATGCGCTGGTGGTCAAAAATGATGAGCATCTCAAACTGAGAATGCGCAACAAATCGATATTGCTACTACTTCAAAGTAAACCCAATCAAGTGAGCTGAATAAAAAATAGAGACAATCGTTAACGAAAAAGCTCTGAAACAGCTTGCTATAGTTTTCCGAGCCAAATATTACAGAATTGTGTCTCCTTGAGAAGAATGGACTACGAAACAAACTAGTGGGGCTAAAATAGTACTTACTTTTGTCCAACTCGCCCGTATTTGCACACAAAATTACGCGAAAAGTACTCAAATATTCAAAAAAATTGTAAATGACCTTACTTCAAAAGCTATCTTTAAGGAACATATTTCATTAAAGTAATATTTCTATCCTTAATATTGTGGTTGTAAAAATACTCCGAATACATTTTGAATTTTTGCAATTTTCACAGACCTGCTCCATTCTCTTGAACGGTTGCACACTATCAAACAAAAATTTAATAAAAAACGATAGAGCCATTTTTTTAAAAAATTTGGAAATTGTGAAAACGTACCAGGGTTTGTTTGTTTGTTTGTTTGTTTGTTTTGTAAAATACCCCTCAAAATTAAAATATCGACTTCAATTTCAAGGAGCCGTGACATCAGCGAGATCGATTCGGGAACATCAATTTTGAAAGAAACTATACTGAACAGTCTAGCCGCTAGAGTTGTTCACAGACGGACGGAAAGACGTTTCAAGTTCAATCGATGTTTCGGCATTAAAGACCCACAAAACATGGATTCTGGGGAAATCACGAGTAAGAGGATTTTTTCTAAATTTAGCAACTGGATTTATACACTCTTTCATTACCAGGGCCCTGCAATACGAACTTTTCAGCCGAAAATTCGCCGTCTCTTCGCGCAGCATTACATAATTTTATCTGCACTCCGTAGCGAGAAAGTAAAATTTAAATACAGACTGTGGACAGATATTTTAAAAACAATTAAAATAATTTTTACATCGTGTAAAAAAATCACATGAGCTCATACAATAGTTATTTATGACCCGAGTGGTAAAAATGGTATTTCATTCTCTGAGTAAGAAAGATTGCGTCACAAGGCTGGTAGGCAGAGGTACTAAATCCTATGTTCAAAATAAAATCACTTTCACGAGTGTGCTGAAAATTGAAATTTTAGCAATCTGTGCTCAGCCTAAATAACCGCTTTCTCTAGTGGCTGTCTAAAAACATTTATTTGAAAACATAAAAGGACACTCCAATTCAATTTATATAGGTGTTAATACTCGTAGTAGGCCAAATAGTGACAAGTTTTAATTGTCGATCTCAGAAAGTCAAAACACACGCACATATACATGCGCACACATAGAGACATAAGGATGAAGAAAAACGAAGAGGTCTGCAAATTATGTAGATGATAGTCTTACGATTATCATGTATACTTACTTCTCCTACGGAGTCATATACGTAGACAAAGTTATGTAATGCTGCGGAAAATCGATTTTGAGATTTCAACGTCAATTCACGTTTCGGAGTCCCCTGATACTAAAAAATTTGTCCGTTTGTCCGCCCGTCCGTCCGTCAATCTGTTCTTCCGACCGTCAGTCTGTCCGTCTATCCGTCCGTCCATCTATCCATCCGTCTGTCTGTCCGTCCTTCCCCGTCCGTCTGTAAGTCCGTCCGTCCTTACGTCCTTCCATCATTCCGGCCGCCCGTCTGCCCGCCCGTACGTCTGTCCGGCCATCCGGCCGTCTGTCTGTCTGTCCGTCCGTCCGTCCTTCCGTCTATTTATCTGTCCGTGTGTCCGTCAGTCTGTCCGGCCGTCTCTTGCGAAAAATTAAAAAAAAAATGTACTCTAGGCGGGGATAAATGGCAGCTGGCAAGAGTACGTGGCAAGTTCGTATAGCTAGCCGAAAGCAAAGGATACAGAAAAGTAATACGAGAAAGTCTGTGCCATACTGTAGCATCACTAGTTCTATTTCGTCGGTTGTGGCAGCGAGAACAATGTGTGTCAGATATAATTATAGATGTATTCAATATTACAACGCAACATTGTTGGAAGTGTTAGATTACACAAATTTTACACATTTGACAATAGAGTTTTCGTACTCTTCGAGAAAATGAGAGGCATTTAAGGCTATTAAGATTACAAAATTATACACGTTTGACAACAGAGTTTTCGTACTCTTCGAGAAAATAAGAGGCATTTAAGGCTATTAAGGCAAAATAAGAGATTTTTCTGCCGAAAATGCGCCGTTTTTTCGTGCAGTATTATATAACGTTCCCTATTACTCCGTATATACATATGTATACGAGAAAGTAAAATGGAATATCTGCAACTCGATATTGAACGATTTTTCCTCTTTTGTTGACCCTTAAATACTATTACCTTAGCGTTGTTGACTTTTCCGTATTACTGAAATAAAACTAGAATTTGATAATTTGATATCCATTTATATTTAATTTCATAAACAAAAAAATGCATTAATTGTTACTGCCTCTTATTTTCTCGAAGAGTACTAGAACATTATTTTTTCGACAAACAAAACGATGAAAATTCGGTATTTACAAATGTATTTAGTCCAATTGAGCCGGATAAGAGCGCTAATAAACAACACCAGATCTATTAGCTGGCCCGCCTACCACAATCAAATGAAACTAGTACCAGAATTTTAAACTCTTTTATTAGCAATTCATTACCGCAAAACCATTTTTTACCTCTCATCTTCGGCCTTCAGCCGGTTTTGGGTGAAAATAGGTAAAAAAAAGGTTTTCGGTAATAAACTGCTAATAACATTTTTCAAATTCTGGTACTAGTTTCATTTGATTCTGCCTTGCTGGGCGAGTCAGCTTAATGGACCTAACAACACCTCTAATGACGGATATTGAACGCAGGCCGGTACGTAAGGACAGGTTAAAAGGCGATCACCTCTCCCCACGTGGCCGCCGCTTGCGGAACCGGCTGCCCTGCTCCCGTCGAAACGAGTCAGCGACCAGGGGCAACCGCGTACGGCAAGCGCACGCGCCAACCCACGCCGCTGCCCCGCCCCCAAAGCGGGCCCCGTGCCCCACCGCGCGTCCAATTTTAGCCCCGTCGCCAGGCGCGATTCCGCGGAAGCGGGCAGCCTCCGCCTCCCCGTCGCGTCGCGCCGCGCCGCGCCGCTCACTGGGTCGAAGCGGACTCGAACGCGCGTAGAAACAGGAAAAATCGTGCTTTCTCCAAATGGCCGACTTTTTTAAAGAAAAAAAACGCAGGAAAGGCGAGCATCAGTGTACATGATTCATATGGATAATCCTCATATTTTCGTAACTTAGTGTGTAATAAAGCCATTTTAAGGCTCTAGGGCCGTAGTTGCCTCGGCTCGAAAGGTCGCGGATTGGAATACTGACTCGGACATGGATGTTAGTGATTGTTTGTGTTGTCCTGTCACGTCGTGTTCCCCATACCCCAACGTAAAACAATCAATGTGGTCGCTACATGACGTAGTAGTTAAAAAGTAAGAAGTCCTACAAAGTTATTTTAAAATTCTTTTAATGTGAACACATTGTTTTTCGTAATTTTTATATGTATATTTTCATTTCGATTTTTAGATAAAATGTTAATAATAATAATAATAATAATAATAATAATAATAATAATAATAATTAATTTATTATTTCGGCTTCTAAGGTTGGATAGTGCATAACAAGAAATTGGTAAGTTGCTTAGACATGCCTATCTTGATATTTTCACAGTAATTATGTGAATAATACGGTTCGGTATCAATTCAACGAGGAAATTGATGAACTAGCACCAAACCCATGCTCCAGGTGGACCTCTTCAAATCGAGGTAATTAGGTCGCTATCGCCACCAACCTCGGCAACTCACGTCGAATCTTACTCACTCAGTCATACACACACACACACACACACACACGTTCTACTTGAAATGCTTGCTTGGACATACAGAAAATACGCTTGGCTCGATTTAAGTGTCATTTCGTTGCTCTGTGTAGCGTCGGCGTCGCCGCCCGCCGATTGCTATCGCAGCGCCGCCCTGCTCCGGCCGCCTCCGCTGGCACTGGCGTCCGCGAGCGCGCTCCTCGCACCGCTTCTCGCTTGCTGATCCGTCGGGGCCCAGGTATGAGGCCCAGGCCGGAGGCGGTCGAGCAGCTGGCGACAGCGGAGGTGGGCGTTAGAAGCGACAGGACTGTGGAGCAGCAAAGCGGTCGGTAGTCGGCGAAAGGACAGAATTTACTGGTCCGCCACCCACCCACCCCCCACGCAAAGAGAGGGGCAGTTTGTCATTGGTACCAACGATACCACTGCTAAAAAGTGTTTAGTGGGGGAAGGGGGCCCTGACTGCTGTAGGCAGAGGTGAAACTTCGTTCCGTCTTGTAAAAGCGGGGCGGGGTGCCTCTACCTGGCGCCCGGTTGGCATTAGCGACGACGTTGAGGCCAAGGGTGACGCACATAGGGTCCCGGGCGGGGGGTGGGGCTTAAGCTCCCGGTTGGCCCTTTACCGGACGGTCTCGCCCTGGCAAATGGGCAAGTACTCAGGGGAAGGGGAATTCTTCCCGAACTGGCTAGTATTAGCTTTTCTCTCGACCAACCGCAGAGCTGGTAGCTTCTAGCGTGGGAAGCGTCCTAAGCGCCCAGGTTCCAGGTCGAAAGATAAGTTGTAAGTTGTGAAGACAAACTGAGGCCGCGTTCTGGCGTTCATCACGATAGCAGTGTGCAAGGGTGCTTGTGCCCGCACGGCATTCATCTCTGAGGCCTCAAACTTCGTGGTGCCACGTGCGGCGCGTGATACAGCCGCAGCTTACAATTAGCCCTTTAATCAGTCTAACAGCACACAAGAGATGTTGTTTACACATTCCAAAACAACTGAGCGTCGCTGAATTCGAAGTGGAATGATTTCGCATAGAAATAAATCATTTTCAGGGGAGCGAAAATATTATCAGAGCGATTTGAAATGACATTCCCGGTATTATTGATTAAATATATTCTTTATTCAAATAAAAACGCAAAAGTTGAAACGCTAAAGTTTAGGCTATTTTCTGAAAATGTAACTCCGAGCACATTTGCGAGGTGCATTTACGTGACGATTGATTTAAAACCTCCCAGAGCATTCTGTCTTTTTTGAACCAGCGCGTTTCACTGAGTGCAAAGTATCAGTGCAAAGAATCCCGGGAGTTCACAGGAATACAAAAAATGAATTCGTTCTGTCAATCCGTCTGGCTCTAAGAAACTAGAATAATTTCACAGTGATATGCAATTGAGAGACGGCACAAGTTCATCAGAAATTACGAAAATAGCTCGTGTCTATCCGTAACTTCGAGTAGTTAATAGCGATTCTCCCTAAAAAGTTTTCAGATACGACTATTAATACACGTTGGGTAATGTCTGGCTTTTTGCTATCGAATCAGGAGGATGTGTCAATTGAGGGGCTTTAGTCTAGCTGAGAGGAAGGCTTGTTAAATTCTTTATGAAGTCCACAAGCGTTCGCTTCTCTTTTAGCACAAGATGACCACGCAGTAGAGAGGTGGAGCGCTTGGGCAACGCGCCATAAAGAAGTGATGGAAAGTAATTGTTAAATGAACTTTTAAGAGTTTGGAAAATGCACATTTTAATAGTTAGTAAAATTTCTTCATCAGACCCTTGTTATAAAGACCAAAACGAATTTTTGCTTTGACGAAGAAATGTGAAGAGGGAAAGGAAGAGAAAAGAAGTCACTTAACTCTATGCAGTCATAGCCCTGTAAATTTGATGTGTTAAATGTCTAGATTGCTGTAAACATAAAAATTCGATCGTAACTCTTCGTTTTTACGTGCCGCTCAGCATAACTGAAAGAATCGAAAGAGGAGGAATAGAGGGAAACAAGAGCAGCATGAGAAGAGGAAGTTCAGTCAGCACAAAATGAATTATTATAATTCTATAAAGGTAATTTTACTCACATATCAGGTTGAAGAGCCGTGGAGCTACCCCACATAAATCAGACGGAAGGAAGTACCATACTTGCCAGCATACGAGCATGTATAACACGCGCCGCGTTTTTAAATACATTTTAACGAAAACAAAAACAGTAAAATTGTGTTTATAGAAATTTATTTCATTAAATTAATAAAACACCATAATTTTTATTAAATGCGATGTATAATAATTACAACTTGTCACTCGATTATTCACTCACTTTATTATTTAAAAAAATTAAAATATAAATAAAAATTGCAAACAATCAAGCACATCTTGCCTATCATTTATTATTATTATTATTATTATTATTATTATTATTATTATTAACATTATTATTTTTTTCTCATCACTGTCACTTTCAGAAACTACTACTTCACAACTACACATTTGATCATTTGACATTTCAAAAATTTAGTACAGGCATATCAGATGCATTCCATTTACAGAGACATTTTTCAAACAAAAAAAACATCAAACAACTACATTGGCAGATACGTTATCAAACCCGAATATAGCGTGACAGGGCGCCCTGTTCCTAGTGAACGTGGCCCCTTTCTTTTGTAATGTCCTCGTTAACAGAAGATCGTGTGGCGTGGACCTACAGCACCGACCACACATCTCAAAACACCTGTAATACCATGTTTATTCTTAACGTTAAGTAGTAGAGTGTTCCCAAAATTTGTTAGTGTGAAACAGTGGCACGACCTAAACCGGACGAACTTTATGAACTGTTTCTTTTAAATTAACAAATAAACGAATGCTATTGCGACGTTTGGTCTAATGTACGTAGCTGTTAAATGTACAATTGGTATTCCAAGGGCCCATCAAATGCCCAGTTGCTACTATTTCGACATCGATTTGAAATAAAATCCTATGCCCCCCTCTCCCCAATTTCACACTATGGGTGTCGGTCCATTGGACGTGTACACAGAGATAAATCCAAACTCGTATGGAACCTAATGATCATGGAACCCCAGAGCCAGAGCATTATGAATTTATCGTTTGCCCTTGGTAGAGTCAAATTCATGGATTTGTTGCTACAAGAGTTTTATTAAGCCACACCCCCTTAGGGTGAGTTCTCCACCCTTACACCTCACGAGCAATCGCACACCTTCCTGCAAAGTCAGATGATCAAAAATACTCACGCCTAGAAATATGAATGAAAATAATTTTTGTTGCCATATCATTGATTCACAAGAAATGTAATGCATCTAAAAATGTCATTTAGAACGAAAACGGTGTTATTTTGTCCAGAGCCGTTTATTTCGCGGCCAGAGAAGTGATTTACTCGGCATGCGGGTCGTTTTGGAAACGTCTTTATGAATTGTTACTAGTAAAATTGTACTGGTTTGTAAACATATTTCCTTAGTTACCGTTACTCAAAATGGCAAACTTTTGAGATGAACTCTATCTTTCGTGTGTGCATACGATTTGTATTACTCCATCTGTAGTTCTCTAATGGTTTTTAAAAAATGGTTGCCTACACACCATATTACTTTAAGTTTCAAATCTAAACATAACGGTGGATACTTGGGAAAACGAAATGAAGTGAAAGAACCACAACATATGCTAAAGGAAAAGGTAAAAAAACATAAAATGAATAAACGCGGATGCTTTACAGCCGAACAACTCCACATAAAAAACAACCTATTTTGTATTTTTGCTGCAGTACATTAAAAAACAAAAATTCACCACCACACCCCTGAATTTTCGGACCATACCCCAGTTAAAAATTCCTGCGTAGCACACACACAGGCTGCTTCTGTCTCGGAGTTAACGATTCGCCGGCGCTATCACGCGGGGTCGGGGCTGCGTCGCCGGCGTGGTGTCGGCGCCGGGGGCGTCGACCGAGCGCGGGCGGTCGGGCAGTGGAAACCGCCGCGCGCCTATCTCGCCCCCTCGCCCCCCAACCCGCTCGCGCGCGCGCGGGTTGAAGGCTATCTCCGGGCGCTCTCGGCCTCGGCCCGCCGCCTCCGCCTCCTCGCCTCCTCCGGCTGCTGCGTCCCACGCCCCGCGACGCCCTTTTTTGGCAGCGCCGGCCCCGGCGAGCGGCCGCCCGCGGAGCAGCCAGAGCAGCGCGGTTGAGCGGTCCATCGCGGGCAGCAGCCGCCGCCGCCGAAACCCCGCGGGCGGAGGCCACCGCCCGCTGGATGACTCATCGGAGTACCTTCGACGATGCATGCGCCTAATATGGAAGGAAGCACTGATGGAGTAGCAGGCAGTAGACGAACAACTGGAGGGGAATTATGAAAACTGTATTACTACTACGTCGTGTGCGTGGCTCGGTATTTGTGGAACAACATACACATTGTTGAGACAATGTGTATGTCACACTAACTTACAATACACTTGATTCTACTACAACGCTTTTGGAAATTTTAATGGTACTACCAATCTGGGTCAAATTCAAACTTTTTCCGGAATGCATGAATGGGAAAGTTATTTGTAATTTGAAGGGTGTGAGTGCAGTTTCGGCCATGTTTGAATGTTGATGGAGTAGGAATTAGGAGTAAATCAGTATGACACGTAAGTTACGAGGCGTGAAATGGATTCTAGATTGTGTTCTTTATGACGTTCGTCATTGTAACGAACGACGGTGCATTGACTACTGCCATTGCACGACGAGATTTGTTCTCCTATTCCCCACACACGACGAGCAAAACGTGGGCTTGTAGGCTTGAAATAATGTTCAATTCTTTAGAAGGAGTACTTGAAGTGTCCTTCATTTTTACCCCCAGAATGGTCCGTCTATTTTCATTGCATGAGTTCGTTTTAGCTCTCTCCTTCTGACACAATGAATGAACGTAGGTCCGCGAGCTCCTCCAAGCAACTTTTATTTTTATCCAGACATGAAATGCACGTCTATTCCTAATGCATGGTCCTAATTTGGAACTACAAATGGACATGGTCACCACGAAGATGGTCAATTCCCGCGCGCAAACGTGTGCCTGCAGGTTCGAAATACAAACTTCCGAAATCAGAATTAAATTTTGATCATTTCTTTAAATGCCCGACATTTCCAACTCATGTAAGCACTCTGCCTACTCTTGAAAAGTGCACACTGCCAACTGTTCTGGGCGGCCCACGAACTGCTGTTAGACCAGCGAGCTGATGAGTTGCAAATGAGGGAAGTCCAATGTTTACTGAACTAAGTATGTCTGCTCGGCTAGTTTTCAAATACATGTGTTTGCCCCTCAGTTCAACTACGACATTGAATTATCCACAACTGATACGTCAAAAACGAAAAGGGTTGAAATCATAAATGGGTCAAACGTGCCCTTTTATGTGTTTCTTAATTATATATTTTGTACTGCGTATGCATAGGCTACGTAGCATAAAACAAGAGAGGGGGCAAGTACCTCTCCGGTCCCCCTTTTCCATTAAAGTGTTTTTACTTTTAAATCATATATTTTAGTCGCTAGCAAATAAATAAAACACACTCCGGGTAATCAAATTATAACATTAATGAAACAATAAATACAATTTATTTTATATTAAACCATTTACAAGTTGCCAAATGACTTGTCGCGTAACAATTCCCCAAGTTGCCCGTTTTAAATATCAGAAAATCACGGAATGAACATATTCATGGAAATAAAATAATTTGTTATGGCCTTTCAAAGTTTTTAGGGGGCCATGCCCCCACCTCGGCCCTCCTTCGGCGCACGCCTATGTACGTATATCATGTAAGGCAACTGCGATACCCAACATCAGGTAGTTAGGAAATTAAAAGCAATTTTCAATCTTGTTTTTCATTGCTCGCTTATCATTTATCCATGACTTTAAAAAAATGAAAATATTCATCCTCTAATCAACAGAATTCCGAGCTTAAATCATTAATTGATCTTAGCAATATACATAAAAAATATTATCTTCACATTTTTTCAAACCATCTTCTTTTTAGTATTAGAGCATTTTCATAAGGCTCTAAGAAAGAATACGCACATATCCTGCAGCATTACCTTCCTGCAGTTTTCATTTTCTATGAAGTAAATGCGAGAAAGTAGAAGTATTAGGTAGTGAGGATTACAGAATGAAAAACTTCATTTGAAGGGCATTCGACGTTGTAAAATCACAGGAATTCAGAAAATGATTCAAAGAACCGTTAATGCAAATCCCAGAGTGTTGTGTTGATTTCGATGATAAATGACAAACATTTCGTATCACCAATCGTCTTGGTTGATCGGTAGAAAGAACATCAGATTCTTAATTGATTAATTCATTTACTGCGCGGATTCCTATTATGAATCGATCATTCTAAGAAATAATTGACTCCTACGGAATCACTTGAAAGAGGCATGAGAAGGTAGGTGCTCCTAGATCCAAGATCAAATCAAATTACACAACGGAATATATGTATTTTATTAGAAATTCCATAGAACCGTAATAATCAAATCATTTGGAAATATGAAAAGCCATTGTTGTAAATGAGTTTGTAATATATCTATTTAAAATTGTAGAAGCTAATTAGAAACTATAAAAATACACTGAGGTTGCGCTTAATGGAAAGTTTTAAAAACCGAAGGTTTTGACTTTTACCATGTGGAATGAAATATGTTTATGTAATCAGAATGTGGGCAATCAAAACTTGCGCAATTGCTTTATTTACTTTTTTTGTAGTAATTCGCAGATATCTTTTTTTCTTTACAAAAATTTTACTATTTCCTTTATCTAATTCCATCAAAGGAACAAAAGAGGTGTTTTGTTGATTAAAAAACGTCTTAAGATTCAAATGAATTATGCCGCTTACCTACGTATGTGGGCAATACAAAAATGTTTCGATAGTGCGTCTCCTCCAATCTAGAACATCCGTAGATTAATATTCCTGATCTCTCAGTGATTGATCATGACCAAGTGCAAAACGTATTTCCCAAACAAGATTTCCTTGTCAGTGGCGAAGAGATGACTTCCTGTGCCCTCAAAAAATCGAAAGGCTCACAAGGGTCGTTTCTCATGATACCAAGAGATGAACGTTGTCTGCATGTACTTACAAAAACAAACTCGCAAACTCATTCCGTAAATAGACGCGTTTATTTGGACTGCCGTCGCGCCGAATGTTTTTTCGCGTTTCGCGGCAGCCGCTCGTTCTCGCAAATCCCTGTGTCATCCCCACGACCGCACAAGAAACGACCTCGCCGGACTCGGTGCGTACCAGCGCTGCAAGTGCTGTCAGCCATCCCAGCACCCTGCTCCTACGTTACAGACACTAACACGGACACAACACATACCATGCAAAAAGCGTTCATAGAGCACGAGTGAATGCGTCTCCATCAATTTATTCCTTTTAAATATTTTAACTTTCTGCTTATGTTCAGAAAATATTGTATGGCCGCAGCAAACTAGTGGAGCTTGCTCGTTGCACATATTTGCTCATATAATTTAATTTCCTTTTCTCTCCAGTCTCGGCTAGCTTATCGGTTTTGCCCCAGACTCTTCCCAGCTGCTATTTATCGACGCCTGGGCCCGGGGGCCGCATCAGGGCCGCTCGCCCCACCTACTGTTCCTCTGGAGAAATTCTGTGAGTAGAATACCTTCGCGCTCCCAAAACATCGCATACACCTACCTCGCTCTTGTACCCTACATATTTGCCCGTGGTCTCCTTTGCCCCATTTCGGTGCTTGTACCCTTGTTCTGAATGTAGGGATCCAGTTCCTGAATAACACACATACACACATATTACACACAGTTGCCTCCGAGTTAAGAGTGAAAATCGGACCTACGTCATCTTTACAAGTGCATCTCACTATTTTCTTACAAGATATTTAAAGAAAAAAATTGAAGCCGTTTTTGAGACCAACAGTTATGATCTCCACCGTCGTGATTTGAACGTTAGGAATTCCCGGTCAACGATGCTGCAGAGGTAACATAACGTTGGCTTTGGAGGGGGAGCATATCTCCTTATTGCCACCTCCAATTCGTCATTGACTACGCAAATAAGACAGTTTACGACTTTTCTTAAACGACATTGTATATTTTACGTACGTATTTTGTACTTTTAAAACTCATATTCTTAGATGAAGACTAGAGTCCAATTAGTCCTGTAGCTTTCCTCCGAACTAATTTTAAGGTTTGATATTCAACATTGTATGTTCGAAATTCGAAAACGCTCTTATGGAGCGGTTCTAAACGTGTCATGAATTTTATTTATATATTCTCTACTTTTTACAAATTTAAAAACAATAAGCATATGTACTATGTACTCATTTTGCATTTTTATTTCAATAAATTCCGTTCCCTAATAATAAGTATTCTGTCAGGAGCACAAGATTAAAATTTCATGGATTAATGAAGCTATTACGTAGAAATCAAGAACGTGTGTTTTACCCTTAGTACCTCTGCCCAGCGATCCTACGTTTCTGTTATGAACCGATATTACGTCTACGCGCGTAAAAATATTATCCCAACTGATTTCAAAGTTCCCATGTAAGGATTACTCCGTTTCATATTCTTTCAGTGTTGGCACATATCTAACTGCATTAGAAAGTAAAAATCGCAAATATCCTCTTTGTAAAAGTTATTCTAATGCGCTTGAAAATGAAACTTTCTCCGTCTCGTGTTTGTTTCTACGCATGATTGTAGCAAAGATCAGAATCACGATTTATCTTAGAACAATATACTGGAAAAGATAAGAAAGTAAGAGTCATTTTCAGAGAGGACAAACTTAACCCGCAGACTAGCTCATTATCAGGAGTCAACGTTATTACCTTGAGAATATTTCTCCTTTTTATGTCCAACTTTCTCAAGTGAGTGCTTAAGATTTCACCAATTACTATGGGAACTGAAAAAATTAAATTAACTTTTTAAAACTGTTTTATGATCTCGACACAAAGAGAATGTACTAATGTTTCTAAAAAAAGTATATATGTACAAATCATGCAACGAGTTTTACATAATGTCAATGTAGCGTGAATTGCGTTTATGAAGAACAGTTGGCCAAGAGTAAGCTCTTTGTTTGTTGCCTCGTGACAACACGGTTTGCGTAATGTAGAAAATTGTTTCTGAAACAAAACAAAGATAAATCTATTTCGTGAATTTACTAGCACGCTCAACTCGTGTTCAGTGAGACAATTTTACATTCCTTTCAAACATAATTAACTTTGTTTCCATTATAAATTTTATCTTGGTCAGTATTTTTTCAGTGACCTTAGATCGGTAACATTCCAACGAAAAAAGTTGACTGCAGAATTGACTTATTCTAGATTTTCAAAACGCAAAGTCAACAGTTATGAACTGGATTAGCATTAAATTGAACTTTGTAAGAGTAGTCCATTCGCTCTTAGATCAGATTATTTTTGATAAATTCAGCAAATGGTGAGCATTGCTGATTGAGAAAGAGAGTTTAAAGACCGCTGAGTGTTAAGTGTAAATTCAGGTTCTGGTGCATTCGCTATTTCAATAACTATATGAACCCCTAAAAGTATAAATGTCCGTCAGGTTTTGACTCAGAACTTATGTTGTGATATTAAAAGATGCATTGTGCCCCATTGTTATATGTACTGAGAGTTGTAATTTGGCCAGAAAAAGAATGGGTGACTTAAATCATCCTTGCTTTCAAAAGATCAATTGTAGTAGTGTGGAATGAATTGGACAAATATTTTTTAAGGCTGTAGCTAGTATTGATAGATGATAGTTCCCTTCAATCAGTTCCTGAATGCAGGCAAATAACAATGCACCACGGACTATGCGTATTGAAAATGGTTGCGATTCTAAAGAGTAGTATTAGACTCAGCGAGAAGACGCCAAGAAATGAAAGAAACGACAACAATTTCCCATATTTTTTGTAAATCTTTCCCTTCTCATCCTCTTCCTCTTTCTCATCTTCCTTTTCCTTCTTCCTCTTCTATTTTCTTTCTCAAGCATTAGATCTTTGGATGTACTGCGTATCTTGTTGGGTATATTCACACTGATTTGTTCTTTCAAATTGGTACCGATGGACCCTCCTCTATATTACCATCCTCATTCTTTTATCTTGGTAATTTCATTTTCTCAACAGACTTTTCATTTCAAGATCGTACATTCTTAGGCGTATTCCACATGCACACGCGCAGATTCACGGGGAGGACATCCCCCCAAGTTTTTCAGTAACTGTTAATTTTAATTTGTCACGACACTTTCAAACAAAACAATATTCGTATAAACATTAAAACGAATAAAATTGTATTGCAATATGAGCTGAGTTTAGCCGGCGTCATTCTATATAATCTGTAAATGGCACATTCGACCAAAACATGTTGAACAAGAAAAATTCCCCTCCCAAAATTCGTTTCTGGAACCGCCTCTTCACATGCATCACATGCTAAATTTCAAAGAATCAAAACACTTCTCATTCTCTACGGGTTTCCTGCATTAAACATAAAATCCCACGAGGAAAGGAGTGTGGCGTATGTGTGCGATCGAAGCTTCGGATCATCAGGATGTCCAAAGTTCGAGACCCAACAATAACGGATTGTCACCATCAATTACGTAGATGAATGGAATTTGACCAGAATCTAGATAAGATTTCTTGGCGCGTCTTGACTTCATATCCTTTCCATTCCTCCATCCATCCACCCGAGGGACGAGGATGAGACCCCCAACCTGCCAATCCGAAGTGCCTCATTCCCTAAGATCCACAGAAAGACTTCGGTGGGGCTGCAAGACTACCGCATACAGACAGAAACAAAGGTCTTATGCGGTCCAGTCCACTTAATCTGTCGTCAACGGTGGCATCGAGCAAAAGCTGCAAATAAAGGAGCGTTGTGGGGGAAACGGCGTGGGGCGGGGCAGGGCGGGGTGGAGGTGGGCGTTGCGGGGCGGAGCGGGGCGGAGCGGGGCGGAGCGGGGCGGAGCGGGGCGGAGCGGGGCGGAGCGGGGCGGAGCGGGGCGGAGCGGGGCGGAGCGGGGCGGAGCGGGGCGGAGCGGGGCGGAGCGGGGCGGAGCGGGGCGGAGCGGGGCGGAGCGGGGCGGAGCGGGGCGGAGCGGGGCGGAGCGGGGCGGAGCGGGGCGGAGCGGGGCGGAGCGGGGCGGAGCGGGGCGGAGCGGGGCGGAGCGGGGCGGAGCGGGGCGGAGCGGGGCGGAGCGGGGCGGAGCGGGGCGGAGCGGGGCGGAGCGGGGCGGAGCGGGGCGGAGCGGGGCGGAGCGGGGCGGAGCGGGGCGGAGCGGGGCGGAGCGGGGCGGAGCGGGGCGGAGCGGGGCGGAGCGGGGCGGAGCGGGGCGGAGCGGGGCGGAGCGGGGCGGAGCGGGGCGGAGCGGGGCGGAGCGGGGCGGAGCGGGGCGGAGCGGGGCGGAGCGGGGCGGAGCGGGGCGGAGCGGGGCGGAGCGGGGCGGAGCGGGGCGGAGCGGGGCGGAGCGGGGCGGAGCGGGGCGGAGCGGGGCGGAGCGGGGCGGAGCGGGGCGGAGCGGGGCGGAGCGGGGCGGAGCGGGGCGGAGCGGGGCGGAGCGGGGCGGAGCGGGGCGGAGCGGGGCGGAGCGGGGCGGAGCGGGGCGGAGCGGGGCGGAGCGGGGCGGTGCGGGGCGGAGCGGGGCGGAGCGGGGCGGAGCGGGGCGGAGCGGGGCGGAGCGGGGCGGAGCGGGGCGGAGCGGGGCGGGGCGGAGCGGGGCGGAGCGGGGCGGAGTGCGGCCGCAGCCGAAGAGTGCGGGGGCGACACCACAGGCCACGCTGCCGCTATGTTTAATGAACGGGACCTCCTCCGATAGCCTCGCTAACGAGTCGCGTTGATATAATTGCTATAATATTGCTCTTGTAATATAAATACTCTTGCAAATGATTTGGACAAAGTTCGTAATTATGCAAGAACATACACTCGTCTAGGTTTTTTTAGAAAAAAAAAAGAGTTCAATATTAATGATCTGTACAGTTAATGTACGATTAATGCGTACTGAAGCATGTCGAAAGGGCATTCAATGGGTCTTTTCAGAAATGTCTGAAACCTTTTATCTCCAGAGACAGAAATAAATTTACAAAGACCAAGCAAGTATTGTAAAAGCTAGTTAATTTATCTCTCTTAATTTTTATGTCCCTTGAAATAACTTTTAATTAACTTTTCCATGTAAATGCTGCATTTATTTCGAAAACGTGAAGATAGAGATGAAACTGTGCAAGAAATTTCAGATAACAATATTTAGCAATGCGAATAAAAAGATTTCATTTCCTAATTTCCGTAGGTTTAAATAAAAGACAAATACTGGTACAATAAGAGGTTATTTTTTACGTAGTGAAATCTGTTCTTTAAAATTAGAACTTTAAATAAGGTACAGTTTTGAAAATCTTCGAAATTACAAATTTAGATTTCCTGTACTTCTTTCGTTAGAATACACTGCGTCACGACAGTTTGAATTTATAAGAATAATTTTTCATTTTTGGGCGATTATTCTTGGTGAATGGAAGGCGGTTTTGAACTGTCGAATTCGTGTATATGTATTAAATTTAAAAGAATTAGTTTTAGAACTTTTTGTGCTCGATTGGTTTTACACGTGGTGACTGAGATGAGTAACTATAATATCCCAATTTCTGTCCACGTTAACTGTTAACATGGACAGGAATTGGGGTATTAAAATTTACGTAACCGTAGCTGATGCAAGAAAGTACGAGCTATGGTAGCACCTAGTTTCTACTGAAATGCCTCGTTAGCAACACCTAATGAATACATCAATGTTTACCTAAGGTGCCAACAATAGCATTGTTCGTCATAGTGTACAGAAGCGAATGTTTTGTCACAATATAAACTACTGTGTCAACGCCCTGTAACTCCTTTGATTGCACCTCAGTGCTGTGTTTGATGACAATTCTGGACTCATTCACACCACGCTACTATCGACTGGCGCCAACAAGCGATAACCATCTCATATCATGACCTTATCGAATTTGGAATTCGAATCAGTCTTTTATCAATACGACAGGGATTCTGTGAGATTATCTATTACTCAGGTAAGAATTCTCATTGGTGTCATCAATTAGAATTTTGATGCACCTATAACTAAGTACTTTGTTATCAAATATTGCTTTATCCTGTATCAAACATACTCAAAGATAATCAAACAAAACAAAGTTTGAAAAGTTCAGGTTGTGGAGTGGAGCTTTCTTTGAAATGTAAAAGTCAATTGTTTCGTTGTTATCTTGATGCTACTCTTCCATTGAAATACATTGAAATGAGATTTTGTTTCTTCTATTTAGTTTGAGTAGTAGTGAATTTTTTAAGTATTTCAATCGATTTTTTTACCTCTAACTCTCTATGCTCAATATTGAACGAGCCAGACAATTGAGTTTTATTAAAAAATACATTAATAACAAAATAGGATAATACAATTTTGCGTCATTTTTTAAGAAAGCAAAATGGGCTTCATGTATCGAGTTTTCTAGAACTAAATGGCAATTTTTTACAGATACTCTGAAAAAAATTGAAATATGATAATAATATTGGTATGGGATAAAATAATCTAAAACAATAAGTTTATCGACTCAAAACATATAATTCAATAATACTGATGTCTCACAACCGTTTGACTCAGCTTTTTTTAAAACTTTTTTAACGTTAAATTAAGGAACTATATGTGTAAATAAGCTAACATTCTGTACGACCTGCAAAGAAACCTTTAGTTATTACGACCATGACGTCACAATTAGATATTATTATTTAAGTCCACAGACACCTCCACCTTTGAAGAGTAAATAGGATCTATAGTAGCAGAAATGTCCATAAATAAGAGTCCACAAATGTTAAAACTTGTTACCTTTCAGTCATAAGAGTCAAAAAATGTAAAAATGTTACCTTTCAGTGTTATCGGTGAATGGAAAGTTTCGCAACAAGGTCAACTGAGAGCAACGACAGATTGCATGAGCTTTTAAGGAAGGCTTAGATCAGCAAACAGGTAGGCACTTTTAATTGTGGGTGTATTTAAACACTCAGTCAGAGACTGGTCTTGAATAGTAATTGCGTGTATTATTTTATACTGCTTTTGAGTTTATTCCGTTTCGAAGGAAAAAACGCTATAATTATTACATATCTAAAATATGCCATCTTAAGACATGTGCAAGTGAGGTTCCAGAACCGGTAGTAGCAAATAGCGAGATGGCCTTATACTTCTTCGAAGCGGAGAAAACTGCATTCACAAGTATGATTTAACTGAATAAGAGATTAAGATTAGACAAAAGGTTTACAAGAAAGAGTAAAAGGGTACTCCCGGCTAAGACAGTAAAATGTTCCCTAAAATAAATAATGACAAATGCTTAGTCAAACTATGAATATAATATTACAATAAGATTTTTGAGAGCTTTCTTCGCCCCTCTCTCATCACCCCCACTGTTTTACAGCCAAAAACTTTATTTACTTTTCCGTCGTATTAACATTAACATTTCTATTCTTTTTAAATGTGAAAAATAAGAAAATAATTAAAATACCAAAATATAAAATAATTATAAAATATCCATAAATATAAATAAATATTATTACCACTACTACTAAATATTATTATTATTATTATTATTATTATTATTATTATTATTATTATTATTATTATTATTATGTCAAATATTTTTGCATCGTCGAACCGTAGACGGACATGATCTTAAGGTGTCTCTTATTTTCCGACTTCGAAATTTTTGACCGCTCGCCCTCCAGATTTGTTTGAATAAAACATGCCTATACAAAATTTTGTTGAGATCGGAGTAGTCTAACTAGCGCCGACTTGAGCGCGAACTCTCATGAGGGACAAGTCCTGCTCTACCACCCAGCGCTGAGTCAAGCCCGAGTCTCAGCAGGGCCGGCGATTGATGTTAAATTCGAATGGGTAGTCGACACGGTTCCCCCTCCCCCTTTCATCTCCCACCGAAAATGTATATGAAGGGAAAAATACGTAATATATTTATTTCAAATTGTCACGTTTATCATTAAAATGAAATCACATTTATTTTCTGTAACTTCAGCAGTGCAATGCAAAACAGCACTGCGCTTCGCATTTACGCGTTAACTCTCCTAAGAATTTTTGCCAATCGATTTTGTCGGTCATGTCGCTATAAACATGTAAAATCGCAATGCTGTTGAGCCGATCTTGCAACGAAGTTGATTGCAAGTACGTTTTGAGTCGACGCAATACCGAGAAACTTTGTTAATTTCTGGAATTTATCATTTATGGAATATTTTTCTCACCTCCGTAATTCCGAGAGGGTATTTTATATAATATTGTATAAAATATTGATTATTAATATACGAGTAAAGCACCAAATAATTGGACACAATGCACCATCAAATAAAGACGTGCTTGAAGATTTATTTTATAACATACGGGAAGTAAAATCAACAGTTAGTGTAAGTGCTAAATTTATGGTTCTTGAGTGCATGATACTTTGAGAGAAAGTAAGAGAGATAATCAGCATTGCTCGCAAAAAAGTATTAGCTTGTATTCGGAATGAAAAAATAACAAAAAAAAACGCAAACAAGTATGAAGATATTTTTAAGCCTTGTGAAGAGGAGTTTAGACACAATTTGGACAATTTATCTGATATCACGTGTGAATGTTTTACAAATTTTTACGTTGGAAGAAGACAGGATGTTTTTACTTCGTAAGAGAGAGAGAGACACAGTACGTAAAAGCTATTTTGTAAGAGTATACCAAAATCTCGCGGATAAAGAAGAAAGGATGAAACAAAGAACATTACAACATAAGAAATGGAAAGAGAAACAACAGTGTGCAGCATCTACATCTTTTGCTGTACCTTCTTCATTGTCTGAAGATTCAGATAACGAAGAACCAGATACGAACCATACCAAATACCACCACCAGTGGTATTTATTAGAAGAATTGTCTGCCCTATCACTTTTTGATTATGAAATAGACGTACAAATCAAAATCAAAGTGGTAGCAAATTTTCCAGAGAGAATCTACCCATAGAAAAGAGATATCTTTTTTCAGGAGAATAAGGCGGAGAATAATATGGTAAGATCTATTCTATTCCGATGGCCGTTCTTTAATGACTAATTAGTTAATATAAATTAATTCAATTTTATTTTCATTTCAGTGAAAACAATAGCCGAATTTGTATCAACCAAAAACATATATTTGTTCTCTTGCCTGAGGATGGACACAAGTTTTATTAAAGAATATTCTTCGACTTGAACAAGCAACACTTCATATTTAGAAGAGCTCTTGAGCTCTCGAAGAATAGTTATAAAGTTGAAAACTAAATGATTGTGCTGAAAGGTCTGTTAAATAAATGCTGAATGGGCTGCAAGAATTATATGCACTATTGACTGAAGATGAGGAGCGAAATCAATTTGTGTTGTATTGTGTTCAAGAACTGAACCCATATTGCAAGAAAGAAGCACAGAAACAAAGTACTCCCAAGAAAAGTAAAACCATAACACAGTCTAAAGAGTGAAAATGAATTGAATTGTAATACAAACGCTTATATTAAACATGTATCACTAGTTTTTCACTGACATAAACCATCTAAAGCAATCATCCATAACATTCAAATTTAGCGCTCAAGTCGGCACGGGCTTATTGAAAGGAAATTTTATTTTTGAGTAAATGTGACTCAATGGAAAATATTTAAGGGGTGAGCCACAAAAAATTAGCTAAATATTTTTTTTGCAATATAAGGAACACCCATGGTTGACGCACTCGCTGTTGGTGACGTCAGATGTTAATAAATTTAAGTTGGAATAATAAAAAATAATGTGCCAGGATGGGCCAGATGTCTCCATTAGTGACGTCACCCAGTTCCAAGGCATAGTGAAACACTGCTGCGTATATTCGAAAGAACCCAAGAACTCCCCCACGATTTAATGGGATGATTGGCTGTAACCCCGTCTAGTATGTTGCATCCAATAGAGCTTTCCATTAAAGTTTGCTCGCCGCTGTTACCTTTGCTCACCTCTGCTTTGAGGAATCTTTTCACCGGCCCTCGGAGCACTCTACATGTGCAAATGCGGTCTGAAAGTTATTCGTGTGCTCTCTAACCTGATGGCTTTGATCTCCTTCCCAGGGCTGACTTACATCATCAAGATTGACTTACATCATGAAGTTAACCGCTCAATGCGCAGCTGTTCTCCACTCGTAGCCAGTGGTTTGTCAGTGTGTGGCTTTCAGGTAGCAACTCAGAGTAAATCACCAGTGTTCCATACATGTGCGGATTACTCTGTCGTTTCTGATTTACAGTTAACGGAAGAAAAGTGTGATGTGCTTATTCCCCCAGAGAGTAATTATGCAAACAAACTTGCGTATTACACACACTGAGAGAAATGTTGAAGTAGAATGTACTAAACATCTGAACAACTTCTTGGGAACAACTAAACAATGTACTAAACTGTTTAATAAGCGATCATATAGCAAATACAATTAGTACCGGTAACAAAGAGTAAGAGGTTACTCTGGAGTAAATCATGTTTACTCTAGGGTAACTTCTTGGGGCGTTTCACCTACACTTTACTGACTGTAAATCGCTTAAACGAGAGTAAATTCGAGAATAACATTACACTGCGAAAATACGTCGAGTAAAGTGCGGAGTAAGCTCAGTTTCCAACGTGGATGTACCTCCGAAGTGTTGTTATGGTTCGACGATTACGAATAATAGTATTTGAAGAAGATTCTAGTAATGATTCGGAATATTATCCACTAGTGCGAAGACAAAGGGTGTAGGAGAGAATGGATTGGTTTTAATGATGACGATCGAGATTTTGTCATGAGGTTATATGACCAAATCAGCTGTTAACTTCATACATAGTAACTTCATACATAGTAAACTGTAGAGAACTTGTAAATTTCTTTTTCACCCATGCGGATACGAAATAAAGGTAGTTCGTACCGTATATGATAACAAAAGAAAAAAATATTAACTACAGGGACTACAAGAACTAAGAAATATTTATTTCTTTATTTAGTAAAAACTGTATGTAACGAATGGGGGAGATTATATGCGTACGTTTTCTTGAGTTCCAGAATCCCTTTCTAACATTTTTACTACAAATAGTTGGAAGGTAAAGGTGAAAAGTTTAAAAAATAAAACTAACAATAAATAATAATAATAGTAATAATAATAATAATAATAATAATAATAATAATAATAATAATAATAATAATAATAATGCCAAAACACCGCCAAGAACTCCGAAATGAATGATAGAATATCAGGAATTAATCAAAGGTTCATGTTGGTCCGCATTGGTTCCCAGCGTCACTTTCGCTCACAGTCCCTTGAATCGCTCTCAAATATTGTGCGTTCAGCTGATTTGCGAAGTAAATCGGAGAGTATGTACTCTAGAGTAAAATAACCCTCTAGAAGCCTGGTGAAACGATTATATTCTACTCGAGAGTTACTATCTTAGAGTAAATACTTACTCTCGGGTAACTACTCTCAACTTTACTCGGCTGTGGGTGACACCGACTCTTATACCTGTAGTAAGATTCACTAAACATGATTTAGTTTCGTTTAGTAAATCAGACAATTCAAAATCGTAAGTGAATGAACAAAGAGAATTGTCAGAGATACTTATTTCGTAGATAAAATCATTCGGTGAGATCTACGTTTCTTGTCGTCACACTACACTGTAAAGTAAGCACGCGTTCTCAGCCATCTGACCAATTCGAAAGATTATAGAGCCCATGTGAAGTGTGAGAATTCAACGCTCTATATAGAATTATACGCTATATAAATGGCGTGTTTAGTATTTTATTGATTTTAAATAATTAGTATGTTATATTCTAAACTAATGGTAGAAAAACCGTCGGTAGACAGATGTCGGCAGTTTCCTCGTAACTGTTCTGCTTGGCTAGGGTCTTTCAGGTAATTGTGTTAGGAAGTACGAGTCCACGGGGCCGTAGGATGGGTGACCGCTCCGGAGTTGCTACCTGCCTGAAGGAATAGAAAGAAAGTATTCCCTTTCACTTTTTATTAGTCAAAGTATTATTCAACGCACATTTTCATTTAGTTATCTCCACAAGATACCATTCGTCACGGGTACGACTTGTTTAGTGAACGTTACTATACGTGCATTAGTGTATTTAACTGAACAGCAGTTTCGTGAACGTGACTAAGCACTTTGTTCTTCCAAAATGTATTATACAATTTAGTTGAATCTACTACATGATTAATTGTATGAACTAAATACTTCTCTCCGTACATACCTAAACATCTTTAAGTAGAAAAAAAAGTTTGTTGCAGTGAAACAATGCTCCAACTGCCAAGGGGCACCACTGCGTTGCAGCAGAGGTAAATGAAAAGTCGAGGCGCGCAGGTGGCGTGGGCAGCATGACTTGCACTGGCCGTTGTGGCGCCCGCGGCGGCGGGGCCTGTGCGCGTGCCTAGAGAGAGAGCGAGGACAGCAGCGAGCAGGTCGCGTCGAGGCAGCTCGAGGCTGCTCTTCGCTCACAGGTCGAATGCTACGACTCGTTGGATCATGCCGGCTGTGTCTCAGGGCATCAACTGACGTCATTGCAGTGCCTCTGACCGGGAGATCCTAGGGTTCCACTCCAGACGGTGGCGCGATTTTCGACACTGTCTAGATAGCTACGTCGAATTCAGCCGCTGCCTGGAAAAGAAAGCGAGCAGCTGACTGCTCTCATCGGTTATTTTCCGTGGTTTCTCTGACCAACACCAGACGAATGTCGCAGAACTCTAACGAAAGGGACATCCAATCGCGATATATCCTTCCTCTTCCTTGTTCTATTTTACTTCTTACATACACGTACACTTACATCCACTACACTACTACTACATGTGCCAGGAGACCAGTCGGGAGCTTACAGCGAGACTCGACTGGGGCGGTGCCCGCAGGTGAGAGATACCTGGATGGGAAAGACCCCGCAAGTCGACTTGCCGGTCTGCACCTGCTCTCGCCATCCAGCGGGATAGAACGCCGCCACTTCCTGTGATTAAACATTCCCTATGTTTATGGGACTAATGATCATAGCCGATGACGCCCGAAAATATAAAATAATCATCAATCAATCATTGGACCATTCTTCTTACGATCCTAGGATTCAATGCGAGTCATCATTCTACATCGGACGTCGATCATGGGAGCTGGATTTTACAGTAAGGGAGGTTAGCCCATCAGGCGGCTCTAAGGATAAGATCGGCGACGAGATGGAGAAACCTAGGATAGCGCACTGTTTGTTGTTTAAGTCGCTGTTCCGGCATCCCTATGTAAATTGGCGAAGAAAAACGGAAATAATATATTTCAGCTGGTGTAGAAAAAAACAACTGGGATTCAAATCTAGTCCGATCCGTTGTTTGAGACCACAAATTGATACACTAATGTACCAAGTAATTTGATGATAAGATATTACAGTTAAAGTACTAAGAGTTTTCATTTAGAAATAAATCTGAGCCTTCTACTCATCCCAATTTTGTGATTTTTGCTTTAAATTAAATGTAGTGGGCTTCAGATGTATTATCGCCTACTATTATTTAAAGGTTTTGTAGTATAAACGCAACATTTTAATGAAATGGGAATTAATAGAAAGAACAGTATCTGCCCACATTTGAGCATTCTGGTTGTGGAAGATTTTCTTCAAGGTATTGGTTTAGTGCGAGCATTTGTGAGTGTGAGATTATAGTTAGCGAAGACAAGAGAGTGAGTTTATTTTAGTTAAAAAATTGAGTGTTCTTTAAATGCAGAAATTAATATCGCTACATAAACGTAATGTCCAGCAATCGTTTGAAACATGTTTCCCTTTACAAAAAAGTCAGTGATTATAATTTTATTGAAGATATTTTGAAAAATATAAAACATTTCAATTATATTTTCAAAAATATATTTAAATTTGTGTTCACAGCGAATAGTGATTATATTGTTCCTGAACTTATAAATATCACTGATTTTATTAGTCTTAGAGAATAAATATTGAATGTCATTAAAACAATATTTTGGGTTAGTTTGGACTCTACAAAGAGTGCATATTCGTATGTTGTACATTTCTATTGCAACTTTTCTAGTTCTTCCTTTTCTGCAATGTTATTGCAAGAGGTTAGCTTGTCATTAATAAGTTTTCACCTAACATACAAATATTTCTTTCATAACCAAATTAACTCAAATTTCATGTATTAACTCAGAGTAAGAGAGTTCAATTTTCAGTGACCAGAATTGAACCTAACATGCTCGCGGCACTTGCGCGGTTTCTTGTTTAAGGAGAAAACCTACAAACCAGTCTTACCTCGGTCAACAGCCCGAGACTATCAGCCTATTCACAACTTTCTCGCGAATGAGTTTGAAGTTTAAACATGCACGAAATGAATGGATGGTATTTATGTACACTTCATGTTTGCTCAATACCTTTCTTTGTAATTGAAGTTACACAAGTTACTTCAAGTCTTTTGTCATTTAATGGCGGTAATCACAAAAGGCATTGCCAAGAAAAGATTCTTTGGAACCAGGTGTAAGGGCAACTTTAACATGATAATAGAAAAACAAATATTCTGGCTTTGGGCTACCACTTACAGGAAAATATATTATAAAATTGTGTATATTTATATTCACACAAACACCATCTCATATTTGGATTGCATTTTACTCAAACATTCATAGATCTAATTAAAATCGTCCGATCTTTGAGTGAATACGTAATTAAGACTACAATTGTGTTTGTTATATCGTAATGAATTTGTTTCGCTGCAAATGCAAAGAAATTTTTTCACAAATTTTATTAACATCGAGCAATTCTAATGTTCGAAGAACTTGAAGGTATGTAATTTTGATAAATGCTTGCTGCAGATGCATCAGATGTATGCATTATCAGCACACTGAACCCTCATTCAAATGTACGGAAAATGACAATAGCTAGAAATATAACAAATTAAATAAAAGTAAAAAGTTAACAAGTATTGTCAACATCGACAAATTTCTCAGCAAGAAATTTTCACAGACAAATAAAGGTGTTTGAAAATAAGCTGACTGGCATTTTTAAAACTCGAATTTTCGGGTTAAAACCCATCTAGAAACTGAACTTTCGAAGGGAGGAAAAGCCTCAGTATGGCTTGTAATAAATAAATACTCGCAAAAATTAAATCAGACGACCTTTCTTGTCCTAAAAATATTCCGTACTTGCATTAAAATCATTTCATTAAAGCTGCGTATATTTGTTTGTAGTAAGAATTCACAGAGAATGATAGTCTTGGGATCTTGCGAGGCGGCAGCCATCTTGATGCATTTCGTCTCAGCATTTTCATTACTTTGTTGTACCCAATGTTTTATTTATTTTGTGGTACATGTCCCGTTTAATGCTACTTTGCCATATGCATACCGCAAAGTGAAACTTTCCAATCAACAATGAGTGGACGTACGAGATTTTACGCACCGGTGCTAAACAAAATTTAGCGCGGGGCAGTGAAGTGGTACTTTAATTGAGAAAGCACATCAATGCAGCCTATGTAGGGAGTTGGAATGTTTATTTCTGGCGTTGGAATCAAAAACTACAAGTTTTACAGTTTGAATTAATATAAAAAACATAATAAATAATTATAAATTATATTATCAATTGCCAATTAATCAATTATAAACATGGTCATTAATCAATTAATTAAATTATTTCAATTATTTAGAAAGTATAAATTTCTACATTCATAGAAACATTTTTGTATAGTATTTCTTCAATTCTCTATTATTGTTTGTGCGCACAGGTGGCCCACTCCGAAAAACCCGACCCGCCTTCACCTCTTCCGGGGCTGGTTGCTGCTTGGGTCGCGTGCGGGGAGAGAGCGACTCTCTGGCGCCGCGGCGCGCAGGTCTGCCGGCCGGCCGGTCGGCGTTCGCCGCCCGGCGCGCCTGCCGCCCAGCGCCCAGCGTCTCCGTGACGTCAACGCTCTCATTTGAATTCCAGCATACGACGAGCGAGGAATTACAAACACGGCGGCCGGAACACAGCGGCCACGCATGTTTACGACTCTTGCGACGCTGCTTTTTTCCTCCATCTTTTTTTTCTTTCTTTTTCCTTCCCGCTTACTACGAAACCAGGGGCGTCGCCAAGGGTCACGGCCACCGTCGACGAGGCGACGCGCCGAAGACGTTGGTAGCCCTGCCGGAGGACGCGCGCGGGTGACCGACGAATTCTGAGGCGCAGCATCCTTTCTAGGAGCCCATCATACTGTTTACCGGCGTCTGGGGGCGGGCCGGCGAACGGCGCAGCAAATATTGGCTGGGGGCCGGCCAGCGCGGCTGTTTCCACGGTCTCTGCGTTAACCTGCATGATAATGGGAGGGCCTCGCGAAAGGACGAGAGACGGGTTCATGTGAGGCCTGGAGGGTAAATGACCTTCCGAGTTTTTCCTTAAGAGGTTCACAGTCACTGCGTGTGACTGGTGTGTTGTAAATAGCAAAATGAAAAAACTTGGAAGAGACGGAAACTGGAGACAAAAATAAAGAGGAAGGAAAAGTAGAGCAAGAAGTTAGAGTGGAATACAATTCTTGTGTTCAACTTAATAGATGTTTTGTGAATATAATTTTGTTTTTATATTTTTATAGCCAACATTCAAACACGAATGAGTCGTGAAAATTCAAGAATTTAGTTCTTACTTGATGTGATATTAACTACCAAGATTAATTACACACGCGCTAATATTTTACGCGTATCCCTCTGACTGAAGTTACTTGTGAATAGCAAAAAGTAATTTAACCAAATTTAAACGTACAAACAAATATGTCTTAATTACGCAATCGAACAGAACCATATGCTGTATTCATTATGCTTTCAATTTATTTCACTTTCCAATTTTACGTGTTCGCCCTTACGCTACCATTAAGAGAGCGCGTCTCAAATATATAGCTTAGAAACTAATTCTAAGAACTGTGTTTATAAGAAATTCGAATAGAATTTACAAAGGCATTGGTTCATTCCCCCCAATCGTTTTAAAACACCTAGAGCAGGGGAACTATTTCGATTTTACGGCGCCCCAGGAATAAAGCGGCGGGCGAAGGCGCCGATCGTAAATTCGGAAGCGCTGAGCAGCGCGGCGCGGCGTGCAGGTAGAGGGAGGGAGTGGAACCTCCGTTAAGCTAGCAGAGGACGTCAGTTGAAGAAGTTTTAACCTGCACCAAAACATGTCGCTTGTTGAATTCTAAGTTGTGGCTAAATGACAAAAGAATTCTGATGCGTTTATCTCAAGAAATTATTTAGTGATGAGTTGAATTTTGCGTTTTTTAAGAGCGTGATAAGAGTTGAAATGGTTGTCGATATTGGATGTTGTATAGGTTGGGTGTCTCGAAATATGTTAATACGTAGTATCGTCTAATTACAGGCGTAGTCTTAATCGACGTAGGCGATTAAGAGTAGTGTTTGATATTAACGGCAATTTGTGAGTTAATGAATGAATGGATTAATTATATGATGAGGTGGGTGAGTGATATTCGGTGGCATTCACATTACGATAACAGACTTTAAAACTCGTAGGCCTTATGCGACTTTCGAACTCGCAGCTTTTGTATCTGCAACACAATCACAGCAGTCTTTACCATGTTATGGGAGATCCTAGATCGTACAGGACAAAATCGATGTCGGTTTTGTTTAGAGGCACAAACATCTTTTGAACCACAATGTGTCTCCAATTAGACAATTGAGTATAGCTGTTTGCAAGACAATATAGTCGACCAAACTTTCGTCAAATATTTGCGGTCTAAGATTGAGCATGTATTTCTAGATTGAGGAGATTCATAACGTTTTATCAATCATAAATTTCTCTGATCGCATTAGAATGCACTGACAAAGAACAATAAATGTTTGAACGCCACGAAAAGTATTTCTCGACAAGCAACTGGCTTGGATTAATCTTTTTAGTTTTTAATAACAAATAGGCATTGGATTTACTTTCGACTTTATTAGATATGTGTCCTAGAAGTGAGTTTTGTAAAGTTACAAAGACTACTTCTAAGAATTCGGAACAGTAAATCACGAAGGGAATGAGATCGTCGACTCTTTGTGATGTTGTCTGAACTCTGAACTGCTCTATACACGACTTCTGCTGAAAAGTCCCCTTTCCCTACCCTAGGATCGTCTGTCATTACTGAGAGAACAGCGAAATAGGACCTGACCCGAGAACAAAAGAGCTAAGTAAGTAGAAATAATTCTTCACATGGACGCCTCATGGTAATGACCCAAAAGACTCAATAATGTTTATTCAAGACGAAGTTTATTTGTGAGATATTGGAATAGGCAAAATAAAATCTACTTGCAGAGGGATAATATATCTCTGACACAATTACAAAAAAAATAATTCACCTAATTATTAAGTAAGGAACAAATTCTCTCAAACCGAGTTCTAAATTTTTTCCGAATCCTATGATTTCATGAAATTCCTATACCCAATTACCAGTATCCTATTTCAAAGTTTTAAATTTGACTTGAGAAGCGAGCGCCACCTCGACCATGCTAGCAATAGACCTTAATTTAACTCTGTTCTTAATCTAAATTAGAAATTACTTCATTTAAAAAAATAGATATGAACGATCGAAAATTAAGAGAGCTAAAAATTGAACAGTTCTTCCAACAACAAAAGCAATTCTACTAATGCGATTCTGTACAAGACATTCAAAAGACAGTTTTGAGAAAAGAATAGTAACAAGTATTATTATTACGTGAATTTACAAAGATTCTTGAAAGTAGAAAAATATAAATTGGTTTATAAGTATTCGGGAATTCTGATGAATTTTTTAAACTCTCCTTCTACTCTCCGATAAAAGTAGTTACTCATATTTGCATAATTAGTACCTTCAAAATTTATCTTCTCTTGTTTCATTGTTGTTTCGGATGGACAAAGAGAGCCAAGAAATGATCCCTGCCCCAGTTCCAGTGAGCACTGCCACGAGAGATAAACAATTGTATTGCTGTCGTCAGGACGCTGAGAACGCAGCAGAGTGATTGGTGGCGGAGGGAAGCGGAGGGGGGAGGGCGGCGAGCGCATCTGCCCAGCGACCGGACATCCTGCCCGGCGGCGGCGTGGCAGCGCGGCCGTGACCGCAGATGGACCGGCGCTGCCGGCCACCCGCTCGGCCGCTCGCCAAGGCCCTTCGAACGCTATCAGCCACTCTCCATGCCCGCTCATGAGCAAGCAGCCGCCTTCACCCCAGTGCCGACGAGATGGTTAACACCTCGCAAAAATCCCTCCCGCAAAACACTACTTTTTTTTGTTTACGTCTGGAGAGCTAATTAGTGTAATTTCTTCTTATACTGTAAAAAATAATAGCTACCCCATGTCTTAAAAAATGTTAACCGAAACAATTATGACGTAAATGAAACTTTCTACTCTGATACGCCTTAATTTGGATTAGTTCACCCATGATACTTTCATCTCAAAGTTGCATCACTATAGTTTGTCTTCACAAAATTTGATTTAATGCAATCCGCAAAGCGTGTAGGTATTGCGGAGCAGCGGCGCAAGCAGACCGTAAAGGGCGAGGCGGGCAGGGCGGGGCGGAGCGGGGCAAGAAGGGTGCGCGCTGGGGTGAGGTAGGCGGGGGCATCGGCGAGAGGGGCGCAGGCAGAGCAGGGCGAAGCGGGCGAGGCGGGGGAGGACTTGGGAGTGTGGAGAGGCGGGGACGGTCGGCGATTGGGACTGGGGACGGAGATTGGGGACTGGCGAAGCGGGGAGGAGAGAAACGTGAGGCTTTGTCAGGATGTCAATAAAATTACGTCCGTTTTACACTATAGGTACCATTCATTTATTTTTCTAATAGTTGATTGTGATAAATAAATATCGTGGATACTTCAGCTGACACGTTTTGAAATATAAAATATTTACCACAAACAATATCACAGACGTCACTTTAGTTCTATTTAAACTTCAATAGTATTCCCTTCGTTTTTTATTCATTACCATAATTATAGAAATTGTATTACTACGCATAATAGTTCCAAAACAATGCCGATTTAGTTGTCATTAATTTAACCCTCCTTCCTAACTGGATACTTTCAAGTACCACCTCATTGTATATGCCGTAATTGGCCGAATATATCATTACTGCTTGACTAATAAGTACGGATCTAAGAATGGTTTTACTGCGGTCTCCAGAAGACGATTAACTCTTATACGAGTAAAGTCGAAAAAGCTGATAAACAGTATTCCCTGTTTCACAGAGAGAGAGACACGAAAATTGTGATATTTCTAATACTTTGCTGTACTTGAGTTTCCTTGAGTTATCTTTGGGTAACTTTAAAAAAAAATACAATTGGGTTATATTTGAGTAAATATATTGATATCCTTACACAAGTTGAGTAGGTTTTTATCGTCTTTTGATGATTATAGAATGGCATGATGTATGAATTCAAATAACTGTCTCTGATGGATCTATATGAGGCACACTTTAAAGAAGTGATCAAGGTCAAGTATGGTACTGCAAAGTTAAGTGGTCGGGAGAGATGATTATTGTAATAGGTAAAGATGACTTAATTTGGAATGATCAGATCTTATTCTTGAAAAGATTACTTGCATTCTGCGAACACTTTTTTCACCGATTTTTAGTGAGTAAAATATGATTGATAGATGGATGTTGTTGGATTTTCGCCAAAATCTGTTCTATTAAAGGTTTAATTTGTGACTGATATTTTCCCAGATGTCTTCAAATTTATGTTTCGGTTGGGTAAACCTGGTCAACATTCTTCGCAACAATTTTTCCTAATAAATCAACAATTTCATCACAAAAAATTTCTTTGTGAGCAGGTATCCAAGCAATGCTAATGTAAAAAAATGTGGACTGAAATGAATAGACATAAGAAGCTTCGTCAGGTCTCGATTTTGTAAGAAGAAGAATCTATCTTACATAAATGATAACTCTATAAACTTATTTAAAGTTTATACATTTGTTTATAAATTAAATAATGAAAATAAAATTAAATAATTATAATTCGCACGAAACTTTATTGTATTGCAATTTACAAGTCAGAATTTTGAAAAGCTAGCAACAAATTTCACCCAATGCAAAAAGCATTGAAGGTTGAAATTAGATTCGCAAGTTGACGAGAGCAGATGGAACAGCTGCGCGAAAAATGCATATCTTTTTGTGAGTATAAATAACCTTACAAGATTGAATATCGCCAGAACACATATTTAATTACAAAAATACGTTGTCTATATTCGCAGTAACCGGAGAACTATCAATTGCAGTTTTTACGCTCGATTGGCAGAATATTAGTTCCTAGTTTACACTGCTTCATTTGTTAACATGAACCGATTGGATAATGCAAATCTCACCAGGGTCCATCGCATTGTATTCTGTGGTATTTCAAGCTCAATGGGTCATTGAACCTTAGCGGGCCATTGTAGGGAAAATCTGTTCTGAATGATCATGGATATTAAGCGGCATTGGTTCTAACTTATGCATCCCTAAAACATAATTACTTACTATGGTGTTGGCGTGTAAAGCAAGTCAGTTAAAGGGTGTTTTAAGAATAACATTTTACTTCAATAGCGTAGAAGGTATGTCAATTTCGAAGGCCCACGGTGCCTGTCCCTCTTTTGCATCACGAGAATTGAGGTTCAAAAGCTTTGATTTTCATTCAATACTAATAAACTCTCTTCCTTCTTCACATTTATTAAATAATCAGACGACTCAGCGTTGACGTTGGATTTGAATACTTTACAAGAAGGTAATCACAGGTTGCACTTGCTTGTATTTGAATACGGAAAGAACAAAGCGATTCGTATATGCACAATCACGTACCGTGTTCACTGTCTATTGCAATGCAATTATATAATGTAGACGTTTCACAGACGTACTTTGTTTAAGTCTCCCACTCGACAAGATGTTATCTAACTGTAGTATCTATTTCTTTACAGACTCTTGACTCGAGGCAACCCAATAAAATGGCAACATTTTGAAGTGTCACCTGTGACATTTAAAAAGCAAGGTATGTCATTTCATGTTTAAAAAATCGGTACTTTCTTTTTCCACTTCACTTTAAATATCAGTAATTCGTTCCTTTACTATTTCATCCAAAGAGAAATAGTTGCTCTTAGAAAAAGTGTTTCATGATTTTCGAAAACGATACTGAAGAGTATGCTTATTAACTCGAGTCACAATAGGCATAAGTTTATGGGCGTTACGGAAGAACATAATTTGTCGACAAACAGCGGTGCTGTTCGCAAGCGTTTCTCAGCAAAATGCCATTTGTTAATATTTTTATGAGAACCCATCCTGGCGTTTCCCCACTACCCAATATTCTTAGAGTCCAAAATTTCAGTAAATCATCAGTACGCTCAAACACACTCACATGTGCATGTAAGCTCGATAAGCACTTCTAACAAACATAATATATGTTACGTGAAAGTGATAAAACATCTTGCGTAACATTGTTTGCAGCAATACAGAGTTCCTGACACGTCTGTCTAATGCTATGCAGTTTCATTTTAAGCCACATTGTTGCGCGGCGGTAAATGCATTTTGTGCCGCCTGAATCTCGCCAGAAAGACACAGATATTAATGACCAACTAAATTAATTTTTTGAGAAGTTCTCAGCCTCTCTTCTTTACAGTTCGAGTACGGAATGAGAAAAAATTAGTGCTGCTACAGAATGGTAGCATGTCTCGTTCTAGTTAGTTTCCTATTCCCTTGTATCTGGACTAGCTCTTCGGTTTTGATGGTGCTTTTAAGTATCTTAATAAGAGTTATTAACCCAATAACTCTTAAGATTGATAAGAGTTAGCATCCCCCACCCTCTGATAGAGAGCGGGGGGGGGTAACTTTTAAATTTCGAATTGCTATAACATCGTTAATAACATTCAAAAGTGAATGCAATAGGGGTAAAAAAGGGATAACTCTTCCTAGACGTTCTTGCTAAAACGTTCCAAATTAAAGACGAAAATTTGTTAAGTTTTTAAACATAAAAAATTGAACAAACATTGCGAGATGACGTTATCGGAAATAGATTGAGTCTTGTGTACGCCGAAAAATCCAACAACCATTTTTTGAATTACGTATCTTCACTCCTTGGTCTGCTTCCATTGCGTGCACTTCGGCTCTCAGTGTATGGTCTTCTTCCATTGGATGCACATCGTTCTTCAGTTCCTGATCTGCAACGATTGGGAGCACATCATTGTTTTTAGTCCGCTTCCATTCACTACGCACCGTCCTTGACTTCTTGAATTAGGTTACCTCAGTTTTTGGTCTACTTTCAATCGGTGCGCATCGTCCCTTTTGAGTCAGCTTCCTCCATTTCTTAGTAATTTTTATTGAATGCTGTACTGGTTACGATGGCGGCTATAACGCTGCAAAAGAAAATTGAAATGGTGTTAATTTATGGAGAAAGTGGCAGGAATCTTGATGATGCTGTTACTCTTTATGCTCAACGTTTTCCAGACGGGGTACGATCACGCGCTTCATTTCATCGGTTGTTCAACAGTTCTCTACCGAGGGAATTGTTCAGCCAAAATAAGGAACCGCCGAAGAACAGCTACTGGTGAACAGAATGAAATTGCGGTAATAGCTACAGTTGCCCATAATCCCCACATCAGTACTCGACAAATAAGTCATGGTGCGGGAATTAGTCAGACTACTGTTGGGAAAATATTGAATAGCAATAAATATCATCCGTTTCATGTTTCCTTGCATCGAGAACTTAATGGCAATCATTTTCAGAATCGAATAACGTTCTGTCAATGGGCGCTTCTGCAAATACAAAGGGATCCTCAATTCTTTGCGAGAGTATTGTTCTTTCACGAATCACGGTGCAATCAATCGACACAACAGGCATACGCGGAATCCCTGATTGTTGCAAACACTCATACGAGGAATCCCTGATTGTTGAGATATTTCTCGGACACTCGCATGTGGATTATGAGTTACTGCAGCCAATACTGATATTTGATTATTTTCTCCAGTAGCAGAAACTATACGTGTTCTTTTCTTCGGTTGTACACTTCCGTCAGTAGAGAATTGTTGAACAATTCTAACGAAAGAAGAACGCGATCGTACTCTGTCAAGAAAACGTCGAAAATACAAATTAACAGCAGCGTCGAAATTTCTCCCAGATTGGTCGTAAATGAAAATCATTTCAATTTTTTCTTGTACATTTACATAATCCATGATGCAACAAGGAGGAATGTTAGTCCAGAAAGGCAAATGTTTAATAAATATCGGATCGCCTCTGAAGTACAGTGGGAACGGACCATGGAGAGACGCAACCAACAAATTGACGGGTGTGCCCTGAAACCACACTCAAAACCACTCCAATTACAGTCGGAAATCTTCGGAAATTAATTTTTTACGATTACAGCTCCACCTATCACAAATCAGAAAAAAGTTTCAGACAAAATTTATGTATTTTTGTTCGTAGAATCTGAATCTGAAATAAAAAATGGGGGTTCCTATTTAAGATTTCAATGTTGCCCACCGCCCCACCCGCCGGGGGCAGGGGGGTGCTGATTTTAGCATAGAATGATTCTCCTTCCCCTTCAAATTCTCCTTCAAAACTTAAGATTTGGTCTCGGCTCAATTTTTCGTACATCGCGTATTTTTTAGTTATTTCAAGTTGTCAAGTTAAATGAGAGACTCTGTATCTATGTATACATATATATATATATATATATATATATATATATATATATATATATATATATATACATATATATATATTATACATATATACACACACTCACATATATGACATTGATTAAAGAACTAATTGTAGAGAAAAACAATCATTTAAGAAAAGGTCTGTCTTCAATTATTATGGATGTAGGAACGCGTCGCAATATTTCTGAACGTTTCTTACCGTATCCTTGCATTTGCCACGCGGGAGGCGCCAACGCATGCGGTGTAAGAGTAGGGAGCCCCCTTGCCGCATCTTTCTACGGTGAACATAAGAAGCTCTAAGCCTTGAGAAACGCTCAAGCTTTGGGCTCAGTTAACTGTTCTCATTTTACTTGGGTTTTAGTTAAAGCATAATTATACATTAAAAAAACTGCTGCCGTCTAATTAAATGACACTGCCCCAGCACGAACATTAATGTTAGACCAGTATGAGATGTAATATTTAACTAGTTTCGGGGACATGGAGGTTTTGGGGGGGATGTATTATTAACATCGACGTTTATATTATGATATTGATCGGAGGCACCATGGAATACTACCGATTAGAGCAGTATCTGACAGAATTTTCCAGTGATTGAATTCGGCTCATCCATGAAACTAGAATTGAATATCAACCAAAATTGGAACTAGAATCCTATGACCTCCCGCCAATGAGGCACCTGAAGGATATCTTCGGGAAGGAGTTCGTAATTATTTGCCCCTGATTGGTAGGCCATGTTCTGACCCAATAATAGATTTTGCATACCCGCTGCATTTTGTGTGCCTGTCTATAACAATTTGTATTCAGATAATTGCACCGGTCAGGATAAAAGTAATATTGCAAAACATCGATTATCTGAATTAAGAGGGGCGAAGAACACGTCTGACATTCGAAATCGATTTATGTCGATTGTGTTTGGTTCTTCAATTTTTCTCCATTCATTATTTCAAACCCTGCTCCAGTGATGTCAAATAAACTATCTTTTTAAATGGCTTGCAACAATTGACTCCGTTTATTCAACACCCAATGTATCATTTCTGTAATCTTTCTGTTTTTAGCAGTTGTTATTGGGCTGCTCCGATAATTAATTACGTCTATTACGTTTCTTACAGTAAACATAGTATATATATATATATATATATATATATATATATATATATATATATATATATATATATATATTCTAACACCCCGACCTAACCCACGAACTGTATACCTTCACCACACAGCCGCATGCACTGTAAGCGGGTTGATAAGATATTATGCTCGTGAAGCGAGCTTAAAATCTCGGGAGCAGGATCTTTAGGGTACGAGAAAGGTTTGAACCCTTGACACAATAAAATCACACAAATTGCACATAAACGAGCATATAATTTACCCAAAAAACTTTGTGGCATGAATTAATGACAAAAAAATCAAGAATAGAATCACATTTTACAAAATAATAAAAAAAACACAAATAGAAACCTTCACAGCTTATTGAATGAACAAACACATAATTTTCTTCAATACTAATTCTCTGAAACAATTTCTCTAACCTACACTGGGAATTCCCTTTGAAAATTAATTATGTCTAAATTTAAGTTATCCTAGTTACATTTGTACATGAAACCAAATTCAGTTTACAATCTCTTGCTTTTAAAAGAAAAATATTACATGCGAAGAACAAAATGTGGCAAGTGCATTACTCTCAACTATAATTTAACGGTAACTGCTAACAGCAGAATAATAAATGTTCCAATAGAAAGTTTAAGGCAGGCAATAATGCATCAAAATTTCCTCCTGCAATGCTATAACTTGTTATCACCCGTGTCCTCAATTTACTGCACTTTCCTCTACTAGTCTTTTTCCTGCCGACGTGAACTTGACCTACTTTTCGTTGGATTTGAATGTTACCTCGAAAAACGGCCGTTTCCTGCCGGGAAGGTCACACGCTGAATTCTGCACCGAGGTTGCGGGATTCCAGCGTCTGCGCCGTACGCCGTCTTCTTGTAGTCGGCCTTTTCTTCTCCCTCGGTTTCTTCTTCTCCTTTCGCTTTTCCTAACCGGCCTCTTCTTCTCCCTCGGCTGCTACCGACGACTCCGATTACACCCTCGTGGAGAACAAATGTCTCATGCACTTTCGTGAATACTGGCACAAGTTCCTCGCTCGCTGCTACTTTTACTTTGTTAAATAATGACTTCCAATGTTTTCGCACAACGGTTCACTTTACTTCCCGTGATGCTAACTGAGGAAATACTTTCCTAAATATTCAAATCTCGCGGACGACTAACTAGGACGTCTGTTCGACGCCGAAAACTCCTATCTAACAGTTGTTGCGGCGGCAAACAATATCTACGCTGCCGTCGACGAGTGGTGATGCAAATGCTGCTTACCCGACGAACGGCGACGATCTGAAGAGCTGCTGACTCGATGCGTGATGGCCAGGAAAGAGAGCTTCCGCTCGCGCGTCAGCCTATTTATTGTGAGATGCCTGGGGAAATTCTCCGTGGCGGGGGCATTTCTCCTCCTTCAACCCTTCACCAGTAAAAACGTTGCTTGCTAGTTCGGCTAAGTTAGTACAGGCAACGGATACCAGGCTGCGCGTTTAGGCACTCTAATTTGCCGCGCCTTCTATCCTCGCTGCCTGTGGGTGTTCATGCCGACGAAACGGTGGTGTTATGGGGTTGTATAATCCCATAACGCCACAATATATATATATATATATATATATATATATATATATATATATATATTTATATATATTGATGGAGAACGTAAAACAAATTGTACAAGCTTTTAAGAATGGCATAGTAGGAGTCTGCCGCCAGCGATAAGTTAGCAGCATCTACGACAACGAAGTATAGCTAATATGCTGCACATGGCACAAAATTCACCACACTATTTACTTCTTGTATTCGAGATTGAACTTTGTGCATGTCACCAATGGTCAGCCCATGATTACAACACTACCCTCAGTAATCCCCGTAACCGAAACACATCTGTAAATTTTCATATCTAATCCACCATTTTGTAGTTCCATATTAAACTCACGTTCAACTGATATTTCTTACATTTTCTACTTAGCTCCTATTGTTTTTCTATGTTGTTCAGTACATTAAATTCCTACAGTAAAACTGGCGCTCCCTCCCAATGCGGCAATTGGGGTACACGGCCCGTCTTGTTCCCCACAGTTAGTTACAGATTGCCTCAACTGCTTTACACGTTGTTATTAATTTGTGTGCAAGTGCTGAACCGGAAATGTCAGTGACAGACACAAACGCTGAAATGTCTTCTCAACTTTTAACAAATTATATCAACAAATTAAATCTACACAATTGAAAAACTTGTTTCCAAAATCTACTGTATCAACTGTAAGGGTTGATGAGCTCACATTGTAATATATTATCCGTTTCTGATGTTACTTTTTACCAAAAGATAGTGTATCAAATTTAAATTACAGTTTTAAAAATTGATTTCTTTTCAAACTGTACCATATCCACAAAATACACTTATTCAGGAAATACCATACCCAAATTTGCCACTAAAAGAGTTTAATGCAACCAGAAATACAAATGTTGGTATACAACTTGCATCTGAACTTACCATATCAATAATCTGTTTCTTCAACTTTTAAAATGCTAGGAAAATAATAAAGTGAATCAGACTGCTGTTTTTATAAAGGGTCTTTAATTCATTCACTCGAAATATCTACTCATGATCATGTACTTTTATTAAATTGACGCATACACTCACTTTTATTCGGACAATTATTAACATATTTATGTATGTTTTATTTTATTTTCTATCGTCAAAGAACAGTAAAAACTATATGTGATATATGGGGAGAAGTAAATTAATATTGTTTACTGTAAACCTATTGCATTGGTCGATCATTTCCAACATTAAGCAATCTACAGACAATGATACAACACAGACAATAATTTAACTTAAAATAATTTTAAAATTCAATATGGGTGATGTACGAGTAACTAGCACCATACAATAAATTTGGAAAGCCAGCGTTTCGTGTCATTTTATTGTTCTCTTTTTCTTCGAACGAGTTTGAAAATCCAATACGATAACGATATAAATATACTCTACCCCTCGTAAAGGCTAAAATGAACTATATTACCATGAAGACAGATTTAGTATGAACTGTTTTGAACTTCGCACATTAAAAATAATTGCTTGAAAAAATCTTAATTTTTACTGTGTCTAAAGAAAAAAGGAATAATTAAGTCAAAGGAACATTAAAACAATATACTTTTCTTACCTAATGAGAAAAATTAAAAGTGGAGATAGCACCTTTGGGAAACAAGCTTTTCAAACCCTCTATTAACACTTATATTTGCGGACTCATGTACGCCCCTTTCCTTGCCGTTTGCGAACGAAGCTGGTATTCGTTCAAAACTTTATCCCCATAAGAAAATAATGTATTAACGGTTGAAAATTCCCTTTGATGTAATTTGATGCATATTCCAAAATTGATCCGGAATCTTGATGTCCACGAAGTGAAATTTCAGAATTTCTGTGTCGTGGTACGTAGTAATTTATGGGCTAACAAAAGTTAATTAAATTTTAAACAATATTTATCTTTATAATATCAAATTCCAACTCTTAATTTCCTCAAATATAAGTATGTGAAATTAAATTATTGTTCAGTCATGCATTTATTTGACAATTTGTTTGGACCAGGTGCTAACACATTCCCCCAACTATACGTCTCTCAACTATCGCAAGAAGTGCTTATGCAATAATTCAGTCCTGTCCACCCGCATGATCTCGAAAGCCTCGTGCAGTACTGCGAGTATACGAATGTCAGGGGAAGGCCCGACCTGGACTGTGTACCCATGAGAGTCACAGAATCAGAGGTGCGAGGCGGGAGCGGTCGTGCCGGTGCCAGGCGGTAACGGGCGCCGGCGCCAGGTGGCAGGGCGTGCGGCGCGGGGGCTCGCCTGGCCCAAGTCAACAAGGGGGCGGGGGCGGCGGCGGCGGCCTCGACGCCATGTGAGCGCGCGGGCGCCGGCGCGGCGGGACCTTGGCCGGGACACGCCTCCTGTTGGCAAGCGGCGGCGGCGGCGGCGCAGCGCGCGTCGGACCAGATGGGCCGTCGCCACGACGCGGCGCGATTCCCTCTACAGCACCGGATGAGCGCACGCGAGCGCGCGCCTCGGAATACTCTCGTACAGGAGGAGGGGATTTCGAGACGCTTCTTTCCATATATTTTTAAAAGTTATGTAATATGGACGCCTGTGGCGCCTCTAGGGCCGTGCCCCTCCCCTCGATTCCAAGTTTTTCTAACTTTACAAAATTTATTCAGTTCAACCCATTTACAACCTTCTTATCCATTAACCTCAAGTGGATGGCACTACAAAACTTTCACATTCCAGTAGTGTCATTTTTGTATTCTCGTATTTGTGCATACATACGAAGTTGATAGAATAGAATAATAGAATAAAGGAAACTTATGCAACTCTACGGAATATCGATGACAAAATTTTAATAGAAATATAGGTTTGAGGATCCCCTAATACTGATTTTTTTCTGTCTTCAAAAAGCTCTGCTTGTGAACAATACTACAGCCTAATCGATAGAAATTAATTTTCCTACAATAAAATGCCTCGATCGAATAGAGGGCGGATTTTAATGAAATGTCTGCTTTTTTCCTTTTCACTTTAGAACAATGCCGTTTAATATAGAAATTCATTTTATGTTATGACAAAACGAAATGACCCATTCTTATATGTCTTTTTTTTTTCTTTTTTTCTTTTCTTTTTTTTCTTTTCTTTTTTTTCATTTTCCGTCGATTTTAACTAATAGGTCATTTTTACCTTTTTACGTCATTTTTGAGGCATTTGTCTGATTTAATCGATTTTAATATTTTAATGGTACTTGCTTCAAACAATATTTACGATATGTAACGGATATTCACAACAGAATTTCTGAGTAGCCTATTCTTCTTCGCTCATATATTGTAATGTCAGCGGGTGCGAGTACAATGTAATCTAAGGTTCCCGTACGACGCCATTGTCAGATAGGTTGATTTCGCGATAAATAAAGACAGATGTTTTTTTAAAAAAACAGTCCAAACCAAAAGTTTGAAGCTGAGTTCACTTGAACAAAAGGAAGAAGCCTCGATTACATCAGTAACATACCCGACAGCTCGAGGTGTTGAACTGAAGTGGTTTTGATAAAAAAATACATTTTCTTTATTTTTAGGGAAATTTTAAAGCATTTAAGTGCAATTTATTGATCATTTTTGGCAATGTTTTAGGTCATCAAAATCTGCCCTCTAGTAATGAATATGTGGGTGAAATCACTACAACTTAGAATTTTTTCATATCATGATTTTTAATTTTTATCCTTCACCACTGAATGAATGTGGCAGATCTCTTCGTTATGTAATGATATGCTTGTTCTGAAGAATTTTTAGCTTCTGTGCAAATAGTCTCTTGGTTGGTGTATTGTGCCATTGATCAACATTTATCGTGTCACTTCATTGGTTAAACAAGATGACTTGCCACACTGTACAACTCAGACGACAGAGCTGCTAATACTATCCACATCTCTCAAGGACGCACTTAACGTGGAACCATCATTTCTAAAAATGGTCTCTAAATAACACGAGATGATTTGAGTGAAGGGAACCTCCTCCAAGATTGCCATGTAATCGAAAAAAAGCAATGTCCCTAACATGTCATCAGAAATAAATGTTAATATCAGAAACGCAGAATTATGTGGCATCTTACAATAGGTTACCATTTGGTTGGTTGGTTGTTAGTGATTCCGGACAGATCAACTACTGAGGTCATTACTACCGTAAGTATAGTGCATGTTTTCCTCTGGATATAGCGGTGATCTTCTCCCACTGCATGATGAGATTCAGCGCCAACCTACCGTTGGCATGCGGGGTTGCCCTCAACCAAGTATCTCCCACCAGTGGGGCACCGCCCCAACCGGGACGAGCTCTAAGCTCCCGACTGATCTCCGGCATGTGTGGTAGCGTAGTACATGTTAGTGTAAGTGTGTGTAAGAGGGTGAGAATAGGACAAGGAAGTAGGAAAGTTTTCGCGCGGTCCATGGGCAGTTTGTTAGAGTACTGCTCCGACATTCGCCTGGTACTGATAGGAGAAACCACAGAAAACTGCCAATCAGAGCAACTGCAGCTAGAATTATCCTCCAGACAGCGACTGAATTCGACCTAGCTGACAAGCTAGTGTCGAAAACCCTGTAACCATCGGGATTCAAACACGGGACCTCCCGATCAGAGGGACTGCAATAACATCAGTTGATACACTGAGCTACATCTCCCGGTCAGTGTTAACAAAGAACACAATTAGAATTGAAATCGCGTGTACTAAATCACTAGAGTTTATAGTTAAGTATGAGGTACAGCCGTTTGGTCTGTGATATTTTAAAACTTTCGATATGGACTTAATTCACAAAAATCTTTATAATTTAGTAAATCTTTATAATTTATTAAGCAAATTGTTGTTGCTGAACTGTTACCATATGAAATCTTGGCAGGAGAAAAAATGTTTGCGAAACTTTTGGATCATTAATCGACTTTCGTAGATAATTGTTTTATAGTTGGTATACATATGGTTTTTATCTTTTCTTTAAGATAAATTACCTAAGAAAAAGTGTGCCGCCTATTATTCATTACAAGTACTTAATTAGTCTTCCTAATTCACCAATCTTTTCTTAAAATAGGAATTCGATATAATACTGATGATACATTGAACTGGTTCTACGAACATTAAAAACATCTAAATTAATGTGCATTACACGCATGGTCGGCCAGCAACGTAATTTAATAACACGATTCTGATTTATTTTAGAGCATTTGTTTAAGTAGGCTCTAAGGAAGTAAAAGTCACACTTTCTTGTATTATTTGTAACTATTACGTAATATAATACGTATACTGTTTACCGATAGCAAAAATGTTTTGGAAGGACTAGGACACGAAGGTACTTAGATCCCGCAGCCAACGTTGCATCCAGTGAGCTAACGTTCCTGAAGCCAGACTCAGAGAACTGGTAAAAAAGATTCACTTTTACATTTCAGAAAAAAACTTATTCAGCAATAATCGGTCCTGCTCCATTTTTATAAGCTATATTTTGATTCGCGCAAAAAAATTAAAGTAAACAATTTGAGCCATTTTTGAAAAAAATTTCAAAAGTATTGTCGGAGCTTCATGTAAAGTACCTTCAATAATTCAAATATACATTTCACGTTGAAGAGGCTACCATATCAAACAGATTCATCAGGGAATATCAAATTGGATTGTATATCGCGTGTATACTTTAGGAGGTATCGTTGTTCATAAACAAACGAACGAACGTCTTGCCTACAACCACTTTTTCGGTAGCATCAACTGAAACCTGTAACTACACAATGTAGTAAAGAAAGCAATGTAGTGTATAAAGGAGTAAGGAAATCCACTTTTTCTTCTTCTTCATCAGGAACCCAGTTCAGTTACAACAGATCAGTTTCAAGAGGCTAGAAATATACCCTGAGAAATAATGCAGACTGACGATATATATATATATATATATATATATATATATATATATATATATATATATATATATATATATATATAAAGAGAGAGAAGGAAAGAAAGAGAATTACATTATATTTTGGAGCACTAAAAAGATCAAACCCTCAAGCAACATAATCAGTCTAGTCTGTCATTGAGGCGGATTTGGGTGAGCCCTCTGCATTCTGTCATCGTTCACATCTCAAAATATCCGGACTTTTAGTTTTTTAGTTTCACTTGGCATGCTCTTTGATATCAAAGAGAGGAAAAATGACTGACTTTCGTGAGTGGACTACTATTTTTTTTTAAATCTTACGTAATATCCTTTGATTGCGTTGGTCTGAACGGTCTGGAATTAATTTTGTAACCTCTTGGAACTGCCAAGCATCTGGACGTCATCCTACGATCCTTTGGGAGGTTCAAAACCAATTGATGTGCCTGACAGGCGGCTCTCTCATGCATCACAATCATAAATCTACAACGATAGCTAGGTGATTTTGAAAATAAAAATCTTCGTGATTAAAAATAATTTTGATCCATTCTGGTCAACATACATAGGATGAGAAATATTCAGTGTTATCACATTATTCGTTTATTGTATATACATCCTATACTACCTTAACAGCACTTAGTTTCTAAAATTAGTAGATGAGTAACTCATTTTAAGATATTAGGTATTCTAGACAAAATTTTAGACCATCCCCCCTACTTTCCGGTAAGAAAACTATGGAGCAGCTCTCCGCAAATCAACTTTCTTCTAGAATCTGAAGCAAGAGGTTTAGCTTATAATAATAAAAATCAAGATCGTCTTAGATCAGCAGATGCCGGATCCATAAGTGCAGGCCGAAATATGAGCTCAATTTTCCTCTATTAATGCGAATAGATATACATTACAGTGTTACCTACCGCAAGGGAAATTTTTATTGAAGCTATATTTTCGGCGATGCTTCCGCGAATTCGGATCCGAACCAGCTGCATCGGGTGCCCTGTCCAAGGGTACGGTCCCCTGTTTCCCAGTATAAGGGGAAGTTTCGAAGTTCCAAACAACCGCCTTAGTAGAGACAAATTTACTATTTCTGCATGTCTGTGAACCAGACAATACACATTTATCTTCTGGGCAACCAAATACTTTGAGATCAAAGCACAGTTTGGCGGTATTCAATTATGCGGGAATAAAACCACTGTCGCTAGTCCACTTAGAATATTCTATGCTCTAAAGCATCTTTCGTAATCTTTGAACCTTTCTATCAGTCGCATCCTGTGGAGCAGGTCAGCGAGTTCCGTGCTCAAGAGCAGAAACTGAAATACGAAGCGTCAGCACCTCACCACCTCCGGGCGCCGCGCCGTGCGCCAAAATACTACCGCGCTCGGCTGCCTGCCTGTCTGGACGCGTGGCTATTCATACCCCGGCCGGCGCCCCGCCGCCGCCAACACCGCCGCCGCCGCCGCCGCCGCCGCCGCCGCCGCCGCCGCCGCCGCCGCCGCCGCCGCCGCCGCCGCCGCTGGAATCTCGCGTGGTGGGCGTGGGCGGCCGGCGGCTGAGCGTAGCGGTGACCCGCGCTGGCACCTGCTTCGACGCTACTGCTGCTTATCCCCCCTCCCACCGCAGTGGGCCAAAATGGGTGAATTGATAGTGTTTAATAACAACTTTAATAAATCATCACAATCATAATAATATTATTCTTAATAATAATCTACAAGAAAGCGATTGAGTGATGGAGCAATTAATTATGTATGCTACATATATGATAAAATACTGTAGTGTTGAACTGTATGACATAAAATTGTATAAAAACAACCATTGATATGTAAAATGTATGGAATGGAATTATTAATTTAAAAAATAGAATTTCAACTATTGATTGTGACATTCAAACAAGTCCTATAATCAAAATGAATGTTGAAAGCATATGAAACCATTTAGAATAATGTTATAACATTTTATTATTATTTATTTTCTCTTTGTACTCTCATATTTTGATACATCTGCTGAGTCATAGGATGTTAAGTGTCCTCTATTCGTGTTTTTGCTACTAGACAATACAGAAACGTGCGTAAGAAAGAGTTATTAGTTTTCTGTGTACTTTCAACGTTCGTTTAGGCGAGAGGTTACCGAATATCGTTGTTAACAGTATATTTCATTTCATTTTTCTATTAATGAGTCATTCCACATCAAATCACACACTCACAAATCATGACTATTCTTTCACGGCTTGAAACTTTTTTTACGAGTTCTAGGGTTGAAATAGGTGAAACGATCTTTTCTTTTTTTCTAATCCCACTCCTTTCAGAACTATTACTATATACGTTTTCCAAAGAATCATGCGCGCTAGTGTTTAAAATTCTTTTGCGCAAATAGCGTTTAATTCTAAAATATAAATTACATTTAATTTCAACTTAAAAAGATGTATTTTCATGTGATGTAATTATAATTTTCGTAAACACATTATTTAAATATTTAAAATATATTTTAATTTGTGAAATGCAAATGTTTACTTTAGGCCAACACTTAAATTAACTGCAAAAAATACTCATGTATTTATACACTAATTTTGTATATATCTGCCAAATTTAAAAGTGGGTCGTACATAAATAACATTTTAAAAAATAGCTTGTTCACCGGCGCACGTAGACTGCCCGCTGTCCGGCGGAGACGCTACTCGGTACGTCAATGACACGACGCTTCGTGACGTCTAAACATAATGCAACCATGAGACTTATGTCATACTATGAATCGCAGAAACACACATACGGTCTCAAATGGAAGTCTTCTGAGGAAATTCGACTATTAAGTTTATTAATAAACAACTGACACAGCTAGGGTTTGCCTCAAACAGAGCAGTCTTCTTTCTCAAATACACTATGTCAGTTGTGCAAACAGAGGAATCCGCGAAACATGTGCGTTTTTCTGTGAAGTTAGTAACCACAGATAGACTTACAATAATATCAATACTATTGTTATTTTCATTTTCCTAATATGAAATTCTATAATTGTAGAAGAAGAGTACGTTCAGGTTATTACAACCAGCATTCTTGAGAAGTTGAAAATTGTTTGCCGTAAAAAAAGTTATATTATTGGAAAAAACTAGCTTTCAAAATTCCTTCTCGTGACGAGAAAAGTGAAGTTTTTCCAAGAAAGTGAGAATCGTCCATACTTATTAATGACGCAAATATGTAGGGCAGTGACAATGACGAATAATGTGCACTGTTGGTCTAGGTCACCCTAACAAATCACCTGATACGAGTAATAAAGAAACTGACCGAGTAAGTTCGTCTTGTGTATCTTCTGCCTTCTTCACTCATTGTTTGCCGTCTTCTTCTCTCTTCATGAAAGAAAAATAAAATGTGTCGCTGAAAAGTTTCATTGTCCAATATGATTTTTTAAAAAAATCATTATTTCTTTCTTGACCATTGTAATTCAGTAAGTGCTATGAATTAATGTCTTGGTTTCTCTGCATTCTTTTGTGCTGTACTTCAGAGAAAGCAAAGAATTATTTTTTTCTGGATGGCTGAAATACGACACGAATTCAATTCACCATTGCCAGTGTAAACGCATAACACTTCTCACGTAAGTTTATAACAGTATTAACAGACATATTTTTCGGATGGGGTCAGTGCCTAGCAGTACAAAATAATGCGGATTTATGCTTCCAAAAAGATGTCTTCAATGTGAGTGCTGAATGGCATTTCTTCGCTTTGCAACGTTTGTGGACAAGGACCTTGCGACATAGTGACCCCCTCAACTATAATATTCGTAACAAGAGCTAGTCTTCAATTTTGACAGGAACCTATTAATTTACCCACGAAGTTATTTAAGTGAGTAGATGATAATGTGAAGAACATCACATTTCTACTTTTAGTAACATTGAATTTTAAAAAAATTACCAGATCGGTGGAATTACCACTTTACAGGTATGTATAAGCTTTAATTAATATCAATAGTGGCTCGATGTTACAAGTAATTGTAATTTAGCGCACTATCATACCCCAACTTCTGAACGAGTACATCTCCCTTGGGTACCTCTATGATGATTTTTATTAATTTTGTAAAATTCAATCTAACAAGAAAGTAAGCAAGACTGCACAAAATGTTCTCTAACTTATGGGGGACGGAACATCTTTTGGGAGACGGGATTTAATTCTTGTAGGAGCATAGGAGCAACGCTGGTTTTCCCGAGGTTAAAGTGGTTGGTGCAAGGGGCAGATTGGAGGTTAGAATAGTATTTGGACCAAATATTTAGAAAGAGGCCTATTGCAACAATGGTATAATAAAAACAGTAGAAGACTCAAAGAAAATTCATAGTTTCATTACATTATGAAAAGGCCAATTAACCACATTCTCTGTAAAGTAAAGTAAAAAGAGTATCAATTTAATTATTTGTATCACATACTCCAATTTGTTTAAATTTTCCGTATTTTTTTTTTCAAATTTTTTATCTGTCGATTTTGGCGCAATGATTAAATAAAAATAAGAAAGGTCAAAAACTGGCTTAAAATTTTTAATGAATTCAATATATACTTAAAATGAAAGTACACAAGTTTAAAATGTTTAACTTAAGCGATGCGAGCATTTTATCGAAAACTGGAAATTCAAATAATCTCGAAAAACAATTGGGAAAAAATGAGAAACATGTGTTTTATAATTTTGCTTATACTCTTCGCAGAAAAAAGTTTAAAAATCTGGGACATCAAGATCACATTTTCCTTAAATTTTTGCGATTTGACGTGGAATGACCCTTATGTACGATTTTTCCATACATGATTTTCATGAAAAAAAAACTTTACCATTTAATGTTTGTTTTTATATCATATAAAATTTTAATGAATCATCACCGGTAGTGACAAGCGTACACGTAACGCTTTACGGCACGAGCGTACCTGTGATTTCGCCCAATAATATGTTGGAAATGTATACAATGCGTTTAAAACCGGTGAGGTAGTGACGCTTGTAGGAATTGAATTCGTATGCCGACTGCCCTGTTCGTTGGTTCATAGTTTTCGTAATTACGTCCAGGCGAATGCCGAAGCAGCACCCTCAAATACGAGCGACGGCTCGCGTGCGATTCCTTCCCTACACCGTTCTCCTTCCCACCCCTAGGGAGGATAGAGGGGAAACGGATCGCCCATCCACATACGGCCTATTGATTCAGAAAACCTCCGATAGCTTCAGCTTCAGAGATCCGGTAATTAGCTTTCCCGAAGAGAGTGTCTCGTGGTGGGGAAAACCGGTATAATAAAAACATGTTAATAAAATTAAAATAATAAGAATTTTCATTATTTGTGTCAAAAAAAATCCAGGTCCAAGGGGAGAGGAGTGTATCTCACTGACCCACGGATCTGCCCCTACTTGCACCGGAACTGTGCTCGGCGCCATTTAGTTCTTCGGGCAGCGTCGGATAGTGCATTTTCCTAGTGAGAAAGTGAGGCAACAGTTGCAAAAGGTACTTAAAATGAAACGACCAACAAATTAGATTACATGCGTCGACTCGCGAAGGGATAAGAGAGAAAGGTCTTTCTGTTCGTTTTCCCCGTAGCTTCCATCAGCCCGCTTTGTGAGATTTCACTGGCCTGCTGCTCTACGCACGTCTGAACTATGCCTGCCACGTGTGATATAACTCGCTACCCACGACGGCTTTCCTAATTTAAAATAAATCAATAAATGGAGTTTCTTTCCTTTTGTTGAATAGCTATTTTACAAAAAAAACAACAATATTTTCTCTTCTGGCCGTAGGAGTGTTGAGAGATAAGGGCAATAAAAAATTTCTCTTCACAGGGACATCGATCGATTTCTAGCGTTTTCGCTAGAATTATAACCGCGCGTAGTTTAAAACTCGATCAAAATAATTTTCCCATATCTATCAAATCACAAAACGTACATCTTACCGTATTATCCAGGGGCGGATCCGGAGGCAAAATTTGGGAGGGGAAATTAAAAATGTTTTGTTCGAATGTGTCATTACAGATTTTGTAAAACGTCGCAGGTTACACTCATCTCATGCTGCCATACGATTTTATTCGTTTTAATGATTATCCAAAAATATTTTTGCCTGACAGTGTCGTGACAAGTTAAAATTAATAGTTACAGAAAAAAAATTTAGGGGAGGGAAATTTCCCTCATTTCCCTCTCCGTGGATCCGCGCCCGATATATCCAACAAAATATTTTATTTGGCAACTACCTCATGATGAAAATACGTACGAGAGGACATGTTTCTCTTTCCCTCCGGCGAGCAACCGTCTCTGATTTCCGGCCCACTGCGCGTCCCGCGCCGCGCCGCGCCGGCCAGCTGCTCGCTGCTCCGCTGCCCGCGTGGCCAGCGCGCCTCGAGGGAGCGCCAGGTGGACGGGTGGCCAGGTGCTCGGAGATCTCAGCTGCACCGCGTTGCATGTCTCGATGGAGCAGATGCAATCCGGAGGGCTTCTTCTCGGAAAGCAATTCGGATTTAATGGCGCAGACCGGACGCTGGTCAACGCTGTCTTGGGCAACGGACGCTGGACACTCACTGAGACAATCCAGTTTTTGAGAGATAGGAGAGTCTAAGAGCAATGAATTTCAGTGCAGATATTTACCTATCGCATTTTAAAATAATGATATTTCCTATTTAATCGCCACGTGGTTCTTTTTTCATACACTCCTAATTAAGATTGCTGAAGGTTAAAGTGAAATTTACAGATAGTTGATCTTGGTTTCACCACTAATTTACCATCAAGTACTCATTCAATTACATCATGGAGTTACATTTTTTTTTCTACTTTCAATATATAGGAGTCCCAGCTCTCCCACCTCTAGTATTTTCTAACCAATTCAATGTTTCGACATGCTGTTTTCACACACTAATAGTAAATTGCGGAACAGGTTGTTGGGAGTACAGCCATTATTTGAAAATAATCGTATTTAGCGAGATTTTTTATTATTTGCTTGGAAGTACATTTTTATAGGCACTAGAAAATTCATTAAAAGATGAAAGGACTGTAAAACCCTTGTTCAATTTCAAAAGTAATTCTGCGCAAATGCGCCTTCACAAATTTTTGAAACGCCGTGGTGCTCCGCACCAGGCGTGCTTAGTGTGCATTGACAACAATGGACGTCTACAATCGCTTCTTCAGTGATATACGAACGGAGTGGAGAGTTTTGTGCGGCTGCATGAAACCACATCGGGTCTCTGCTCGTCTTCTGGGTTCATATGGGCTATACCGTAGACCATATATTTCGCTTTTCCACAGAGAAAGACATCCGTGAGGGCAAGATGGGGGAGCGTTCTGGCCACCTACAGTTCCACCACGTCCCGAGTACCTGTCGGGAAGGGCTGATTGAAAGCTCCACGCGTCGTAGGGCTTGCCATGGGCAGGTCACCCGTTCCGCTCCTGTTGCCGTTCTTCCCAACCGTTTCATCTCTAATACGGCGCTGTTCACAAACACTGCAGGACAACACAGCGGGTTTTCTATGACGCAAGAGAGTTCCCTATTATGCGTCTGCGACCGCGCTTCGCAAAGTCATGGCCGTCATTGAAACGTTCTAGTAGCCTAGTGCCGCGGTGTGAAGCACATACCATTTCGAAATATTGTTCAGGCTCACTTGCGCAGAATTATTCATCAAATGTGAATAAGTGTTATACTATTGCATTCCTCATTTCATTAACTTTCCAATGCATGTGAAAATACATTGAAGTCTGTATTAAGCGGTCACTATGTGTTGCAGAGAAAAACGGACGCTAATGGCAAGCGATCACAAAATGGAAGTTTTGAGATTTTGCGAAAGGGACATGCGGTCTAATTTTGATACTTGTAATGAACTTAAAAACTCTTTGCGTGTTATAAAATACAAACAAAAAAAGTACCGAAAGTTTTTCTGCAGCTAACATGTGTTAAACAATTCATACATTTTTTCTCTCTTGTTTTTCCCTCTACAGTTAGTGTCATCTCAATCCTGGATTTGATCCCTAACTTGAATTGACTGTGCAATTCACATCCTGAGGAAAGATCAGAACATGCATGAAAATCATTAATTATTATTATTATTTATTATTATTATTATTATTTATTGTTAATATTAAAATTTAGAAAAACGCGATATCAGCCACACTTGAGAAACTAAACATTTTCGTTCCCGAGTTATAAAAAAATTATTTGCACCACCATCGGTAAACGAACTACAAATTTGATTTTTCTGCATTGCTAACAAAATAGTAACTCATCTCTAGCGAAGAAGAATTAATATTTATTAAGAAATAAAGATACAAAAACTAAGAAATAAACTATGCTAACTCAAATCACGATAACACCACACAAGGTAATAACGCCAAGACACAGCCAAGAACTCTATAACTATAAGGAATTAATCAACCAAGAACTATAAGGAATTAATCAAAGGGTCGCGTTGGTCCGCACTGGTTCCCATCATCACTCACATTCACAGCCTCTTCAATCGCTCTCAAATATTGTGCGTTCAGCTGATTCGCGGAGTAAATCGGAGAGTATGTACTCTATAGTAAAATAACCCTCTAGAAGAGTGGTGAAACGCTTATATTCTACTCGAGAGTTACTATCTTAGAGTAAATGCTTACTCTCGGGTAACTACTCTCAACTTCACTCGGCTGTTGGTGTAATCGGCCCTCAGAAGTGCAGTGTGAAATATTTCACAAGGTCAATTGAAGGACGAAATGCATTCGTCTGGGCGCAGGACTCAAGACGGACAGTCATTCGCTGCGCGGCGTCAGAGGGGGAGGGCCGCACCCAATAAGCGAACCGGCTCTCGTTTGGCGAAAGGCAACAAGGGAAGGGAAGGGAAGGGGAGGAACCGAGGGCAGCGGCAGAGGCTAGCACGCAGCGAAGTGAGGGGCGGGAGAGTGACCACGGCTTTGTTGGCAACCCCGGAACCAGCAACCATCGGCGGCGTTGCAAGTAGAGGTGGCGATGGCGACGACTTCGTGACCAGGGGCGAGGGGGGTAACGGAGGCGACTACGACACCGATGTCGGTAGGTACGAAGGTAGCGCCGGCGGTGGAGGCGGCGGGGCGGATGACATGAAGACGGCGGGACCGCCGATGTCGACATTCGACGAAGAAGCGGAGGAGGCGCCGGTGCTTGGATTCATTTATACGTGCGTTTGATTTAAATTACCTGTTGACGGTTTGATCCAATCGGGAGCTTGAATGCCACCACTGTAGCGACATTTTAGCTCCCGATTGGATGAAACCGTCGACAGATGATTTACTTCAAACGCACGTATACATAAATCGTACTATAGTAGTAATTGCGGCCTGGAGAGAAATGTCGGGGACTGCGAGATTAGGGATGGAGACGAAGGTGACAACGGTGATGGCCGCGGCGGGGGCGGAGCAACTGAAGTAAAATCGGCGATGGCGACTATGATACCGACGCAGCGGTGGAGGCGTGCGCGGCGTCGGCGGTCGAGACAAAGGCAGAGAGGGCGGTGCGAGAGTGGGAATTTCTCGGCTCCCCCTTGAGCGAATCACGCGGGGGGCTATTCACAAAAGTCTGCAATTGCCATGGCTATTCACTCAAGTGTTGATCGAGTCTGTCTGTCCGAGTCGGTCAGCCATTTTGTCAAATGATATACTTAATCAAAAAATTAATATAGTACTTTTATAAATTTCTTGCACCTAAAAACATGTTCAATTTCATAAGACGTTTTGAAGAGAATGAAAATATTTAGGGAATTATATTCGTATACAAATAATAACCGCCTCAATGTAACTGAATATTGATGCGGGATAATTTGCTTTCCTTCCTTTTTTTTAAAATTAGTTAAGATCTAGAAGACTTTAGAAAGACATATATTCAATATCTCAACAAATACAAAATTGATCTCGCATTTCTTATAGCCTTTCCAAATCTTTCAAAAAATGTGGACCCTTGTAACTTAATCCACTTTTGTACGTTCTTGCATAACTATGTTTACGTATACGTTTCAATAGTAAAAAGAATGTATTGTAATGCTGCGGAAGATACCTGTAATTTTTCTACAGTGTAGTACAGAAAAACTCGTGTTGTGGACGCTGGTAATGAAAAAGTGAATAAATATTGTGCTAATTTGTAATAAATGATTTCGTCTAACTCGTGCAGTCAAAATCCACGATATGTGGATTGTTTCCGAAAAAATGGATTGACTACAAAACATTGCGGTCTGCATTATTTCTCTAGTCTTCACTGATGGTGCACCATCAGTAAAGAATAGAAATCTAGAAACGTAATGCACTTAAATTATGAGCCTAAATCTGTTCAATATTCTTATTGAGGTTGAAAGGTGGCCCAAGTTATAAGGTAATAAAATGGTCCACGGTCTCACTTCTTGATGTAATTCTGTCAACTAATATCAGTATACTATCGATGTTGTTCTTTTAAATAAATAGTACTTCGCTACTGTAAGAATTATAATGCATATAGTGTTCACTTAAAATTTAGCTGAACTTTTCGTAGAATACAAAACTTGCAACAGTTTATAATTTTGCTTTTGACATCACGAAATGAATTCTGGTTAAGAACTTCTTTCACAATTCACGAGCATACTCATGAACAAGAAAAAGTGAAAGTGATAATGCTGCCTTCATCTCACTCTCAGAATGTATTTGTTTCCTCAATAATTTTTTTCGAAAGCACTGTTGGTTCGAGGTAGAAGATAGCTCGAGATTCAGAGGTTTGTACTATTTATTCTTTGTAGCTTCTGGGAGAAGGAAATAAGAGGAAAATAATTTTGCTAGTAGTAATTAAATGTTGTAATTTGTATACTGTTAAAACTGTTACGTATTAATTTAAAAACCAAAGTTGGTAGCCGCGTAAGATGGAAAATGTTTTCTGCTGGAAATCAAGCTAAAGGACGTATAGTGTAACCATTACTTTAAATAAATGAAGAAAAAGTTGAGAAAATTCAGGACAATAAAGTTACATTTATTTAATTATTTTTTTGTAAATACTGAAAATAAAGTAGAATATTAAGTATTGATTATATAATTCATTATTTTACGAAATTTACAAGGGAAATATTTACATGTTCAAAAATATTGATATTTCTTAACACAGAGACACAAAAAAAATGCTCAAATGCTTAACCTCAAATGCCGAACCTTCAAAACAGAGTCTAGCAGCTTGTAGCAATCTGTGCACAAAACTAAAATTATGGGTTCTAATCCCGTATGAGATATACACATTGTGATTATAGCTTGAAAGGTAAGACGAAAGCATTTTCGTTCGTTAATTTATAATTGCATAGGAAACGTAAAGTCTAAACTGTCTAAACGTTTGAAAGATCGACAAATCTATGGTATATTATTGAGTTTATTTTGAGGAGAATGCCGGCCTCTTATTCTTCTGTTGGCAATCAGCCCTGGTTGCAGCGTGTTCCAGCTCTCCCCAACCGCTTACCACTGCATCCTTGAAGAGGCCAGCGCATTCCCCTTGCACCTCGCACTAGAAGTGAGGCATACTGTTTAGTAATGACTAATCTCTTACTAAGATAACCTTAAATAGCACAGTGATATGTCGGTTAACGAGATGATAAATGAAACTGCACTTTAATCTCCAAGTGACTAACCCATAGGCTGACAATGCTTACCATTGCGACGTTGACTAAACCAAATATAAATCGAAGAAGGCATGAAAGTATCGACAAATTGGATCGAAATCTAAAACGCTCAGCATTCAGATGGAATTATTTATTTTTTCCTTTTCTGCAACATTTCGTCAAAATTACTTCTAACATTAGTAACTTATTTTAAACGTATAAATACTACCATACATTACACGTACACTACCATATGTTATATCTAAGTTTCGTTCTGAGACAGAGTCAAAAACCTATTTTGGTCTTATATACTATTTCCAGAAAACTACTAGTCATATCAAAGTCCTATAACTCAAAAGATATTGAATTTATTTTAACGAAACGTGAACAGAAAAATAAAAATAAATGATTTTAACTGAATTTTGTATCTTTTGGACTACCACCCACTTCGGCGTCAGTTTCAACCCTTTTTCTTGGATCTACTAGCAGCCTGTCTGCATCGCATCAAACCATATTTTGTATTAATAATTTGCAGTAACTCAAATAATATTTACACATAAACCACATCCTTCAGAAGAGATTGTTATTTGTTCTGGCGTATGGAATGGTTGTTATTAACCGAAAAATACCTATCTGGTTCTTAACATTTTTTTGGAAGAGTCTCTTTTAAGCGTCCAATTGAAATGATAGAAAAGTTAATGAATTATAAGGGAACTTTCTTACAATTCGCAAATATGGAATAACGAATATGATAACAAATGTTTTCACATTGTTTATTACAAACACTGTCAAGTTTATGGTAATTAATCCCTATTTATCAATTATCAGTGAAAGATATTACTTTTAATTAGATATATTCGATTACGCTACTTTGCAAAAAAAGTTTTGAGTAGAGATTTGAAAATTATTTTGCAAATTCTAAATTTTAAAATATATTTTATCTTATTGATTAAAAAAATCGTCTTGGGACAAAATAATATTCTACTTTAATAATTTACATTCATTTAATTCTCATTTTTATAAAAACACTTTCTCTATATTCCTTTCGTTCGGTTGATGAGAGAAAAGAATAATGATTAAATCTGAGAGATATTAATAAACCTTTGAAAATAAGTTTATAAAAAAATTAAACCTAGACTATCATCAGCAAGTTGAATTAACTTTTGGGAATATCGTGTATTGATCATATGCATCACTACTACCTGTGGTATACCACTTTTCACAGATATATATTTCGCTAGTCACACAAGTGGAAGAGATAAGTCCAGTTTTGGGGTCACATGTAACGACAAAACGAATTTTTAGGTACCTTTATTTTTTAACAGTTCTCTTTCTCAGTTTCCCCAAAATAATCCGAGAAAATTGGAATGTTTGCAAATACTGTTTTCAAATATGTAATACCTATTTCTCTGATGCTATGTTAACGTTCACATTACTTGGATATCCAACAGAACATATTGAATAATTTTACGCAGAGTAATTTTAAGAAAAATAATGCAAGAAAATAGTAAACTTGGGTTATGCGATATCATTAATAGTGTGTAATTTATTCTTCATTATAATTACAAAGTTGACAAGTTTTTCGTTGGAATCTTAATAATGAATTTTCCCAATTTTTCTTTTAGTTGAATGACACACAATTATGTCTGCCAAGGTGAAAAACAAGCTTGACAACTTTCCAACAGCTTGTTAAATTCTTGATATTTTTTGTGGTTTTGTCTGTCCTTCACTGAAACGATACAGTAATTTGATAGAGGAAAAAATGAAAATAAAATTTTACATAATAACAAAATTTCAATAATACTTTTTATCGACTCAATGACTAATAGAAAATTATGATTCACAAAACGATGAAGATTGTTGATTAAGACATCTAAGAGTAAAATTAAGTACGTGGCAGAAGTGGCACTAAAATCATTAATGATGTGAACAGAAATAATTATTTATTGATGGTAATATATGACTGAATATTTTCCATTTAATAAATTTAATACAAGTGCCAAAGTTCGAACATGGGGAAAATTTTACGGTTTACTATATTTCCATACGACACTTCTCAGTGACATTAAATCGTCAGTATATTTAGGATAATAGAAGTTACCCCATCAATTCACTAAAATCTACTCAAACTAAAACTATATTTTGTTCGCTCTACTATATATATATATATATATATATATATATATATATATATATATATATATATATATATTTCTTTTTAAAACATTAGAAAACTTCAGGTTTTAATCTCGAAATAAAGGAATTTTAAGACATTCGAATTTGGAAATTGGCAGAATTACAAAAGAGGGATAATATTCGCAAACTATCTGGAAGAAAAGAAAATAAGAAAAACGTTTATCAGTTCATCAGTTTTGCTGATTTATTTCAGAATTTCTATAATGCAGCCGGAGATTGAACATGAAAATAGTTTTCTAACTCATTTTATTATTAAACGTAATCATTCGTACCAGGGTTCGCCTCAAAACATTTCGTCTTTGCACTACTAAACCAAGTATTTCTTGTTTGGATTAGAGTTAAATGTTTTAATGTTAATATTTGAGAAGAGCAAAATAGTAACTTTGCCTTTCGTATAGATTACTCGTATACTGAACCTATGGTGTGGGTCGTTTCCGTGAAAATAAATAAATAAATAAATAAATAAATAAATAAATAAATAAATAAATAAATAAATAAATAAATAAATAAATAAATAAATAAATAAATAAATAAATAAATAAATAAATAAATAAATAAATAAATAAATAAATAAATAAATAAATAAATAAATAAATAAATAAATAAATAAATAAATAAATAAATAAATAAATAAATAAATAAATAAATAAATAAATAAATAAATAAATAAATAAATAAATAAATAAATAAATAAATAAATAAATAAATAAATAAATAAATAAATAAATAAATAAATAAATAAATAAATAAATAAATAAATAAATAAATAAATAAATAAATAAATAAATAAATAAATAAATAAATAAATAAATAAATAAATAAAAAGAAAATTTTTGTAACGTTTTTGAAAATTCCCGTTCGAGTTTATATGGGCAGATGCCTGACTGATATCGACGTTTGGGCAAGAAAAGGGCGCTGAGGCGTGCCGGCGCCTGGCAGGCCCCCGCCCCCCAATTAGCAGCGGGGTGGCGGGCAGCGTGGCGTGGCAGACGGCAAGGGCGGCGGCGGCGGCGGGGGCGGCGTGAAGGACGGCGCGGCGCCGAGGCGACGAACGGTCGGGTGGGGCTGACTGCTTCAGTGGGTTGGCAGACGGGAAGAGCAAGGCCGAAGAATAGCAGAGAAGAGGACAGGAACAGACTGGGCACAGGAAAGACGAGCAGCAACGAGCAACGACGGTGGACTTTGAGTGTCGTGAGGAATTGTCGTTATTGAAATATTAATGCTTACTGTAGTTTTTTATAAATGTCCCAATAATTTCGTGAATACGTGTGATAAACGAAGCTCATACTCTAAAATATTAAATAAAATATTTGTATAATGTTAATCCCGAAACTAAGCATAACAATAAATTGATATCGGATAATTAAATCACCAAATTGATAAAGTAAACCATTTCAAGAATACAATAACAGGAACAAATTAAGTTTACTTTATAAGTGATTAGTATTCCAGCAACACACATTTGTCACTCAATATTAAAGAAAATGTTCAATTCTTCGTACAATCGTAACTTTTCAAAAAAGCCTTTGACAGTGATCGTACTCGCACTGGAGCGCGGAAAAGGTGCCAATGATTGATTTGGCGATTGATGCACTTAATTATTTCGCCCCACTCGAAACGTAAATGGATGTTAATGAGTTTACTATTGCAGTGCTAGAAAGGGTTAGAAATGATTTACAGAAAACACTGAAAATAAGATTGCTAAATAAAAAACATTCTGAAAGTTGTGGATTATCATTTTTTTAAGGGTAGGTGTAATCTGTACATGGTAATGAAAAAGATTTCCTTAGGCTATAGTATATTCCCTTAGGCAATTTTAACGGGACAGTTTCGAAAGTAAACCCCTGTGTTCAAAGCGTGTACGACGCAAAATTTGTCCTTGGATGCCCGGCAATATCTCAACGAGAAAAGCAGAATGACGAATGTAAATGTACGACAGTCTAAAACTGCCCTCTGGCTTCGTGCTTTGACCAAAAAGTGTTGTTTTGTCGTCATCACAGCTCCGGGAAAGAGGCGTTGCGAAGCTTGATTTCGAGCGTTTAGTACCAACTTAAGACAGCTTAAGAGGATTTTCAGTATCACGTGGTCGTTATATTTACATACAGTTGATGACGGCATTGGTTCCTTACAAATTGAAATGAAAAATGCATTTGTCTATGCAGATGAAAAGTTGAATTCAATTTAATGAAAATGAACTTAATTATATCTAAAAATCATTGTGCAGTTCCCTTAAAACATATTTTGTAAAAGAAAATTCTTTTAAATATCATAAAGTGTTCCAAATAAAGAAATCTTACCTCTGCAACGCTAATGTTGCCGGAATAGTGATCACCTACAGACACAGTCTCCACCAAATCCATATGCAGGTGAATTATCGCATCCATCACAGGTGCATTATGAATGACAGCGAGGAGAACATCCACACTCGCTTATGGTAATGTGTTTCTTCCAGAAGTTTCAATAAACACGGACGAAACTGACTTCATTTTCGTCCTGACAGTGAAATTTAACTTTTACAGATTTTTGAAACTTGCCTCATGAATTTGTAATATTCTGAGTACATTACAGTATCGTTATTAGAATATCTTATGTCTTAATGTTTGTTTGTTAATTATATGTAGCTTCTAGAATTTCCCAGTGTCTGAAAAAGTCTTTGCTGATAATTAGAGCCAGTTCCAGTTTGCTGCCTGGTCTTGCTCAATGTAAATCAGTTCCAGTGCGTAGCGGGCGAGCAGGAGCGGGAGTGGGTTTGGCAGCGCTGGGCGGGGCTGGGCGGGGCCCGGAGGGGCCCTGGCGGGGGCGGGCGTCGCCCCCTTAGCTGCCTTCGAGACGGGAAGTGTGAACGAAGCGTAGCCCCGCCTGCGCCTGATCATAATGGGCCAGCCGGCCCTGAGAGCGGCGCAGACATGAGCGCGGTCAATGAGAGCGTCTGGACGCGGCGAGATATGGCTCCTGTGGGAGGCACGCTCTTGTGTAAGACAGGATGTGGGAAAACAGTCTGTACGCCCGACCGACTCAACGCACGGTTATGAACAGATACATTTGAAGTGAATATTTGTATTGTACCCCTCAGTAAAACGTTCTCACACAATTGATAGCTTGTGATTTTTCCCGCATATACAAGTACATTATTCTCTTCTTTAGGAAATGTATTCTCATTCAATTGAATGAAATTATGAATCATTTGAATTACTTAGACACAGACTTTAGGTTTTCATTAACTTAGAAAAAGTTAATATGAGAGTTGCTTCATTCAGTGTCACATATGAAGACAGATATGAAGTGTTAATGAGTAAGGCAGGAATTGATATTTGAAAATTTATCATAAAAAAATATAAAGAACTATTAAGAGAATTATTTTAAAATCTTTTCCATATGCTATGTTTGGTAGGAATTGAGTTCAAATATCCATCATTTCAATAAAACATTTCCCCGTACTAAATCTTCGTACATAATTCACACAGTTCCCCACACATTTCAATCTCTGTGTAGCAGACATCCCTATAGATGAAACTGTAAAAACAGCACAGTTTGCAGATGACACACTTATCTTCTCTTCCAACCACTGTCTAATCAATATTCAAAACAACATACAATTGTATCTAAACCAAATAGACAGTTAGGCATTCAAATTAAAAATAAAATTAAACCCGAACAAAACTGCAGCAAACATATTCTCTTTAAAGCCATACACTCCACCAAACCCATTAGCATTAAATAATGGGCCCATCCCATGGTACCCCCAAGTAGGCCCATTAAATATCTTGGACTGCACATGGACACCAAAATGAACTGGAAACAACACACAGACTCAAACACACACACACACACACACACACACACACAACTCAACTAAAAACAAACTACATCAATGAAAAACTCTAATAAAAAGGAATAATTACCTCCCATACAAAACAGCAATAACATTATTCAAAACAATAATCAGACTTACTCTTCTCTACACCTGCCCAGTATGGATCAATGCTGCAAAAACATCAAATAGTACAGAACAAATTCCTCCGTACAATCACTTATGCATCCTGGTTCATATCTTATCATTAATTACACAATGAATTCAACCTCGATCCCATCATACACCACATCATCTACCTATCCCACAACTTCTTCTCTAATATACACCATATCCAAATTTTATCTTCATTAAAACTTTACAAAAACCCCACCCATCTTACTGGCATCAAAAATAAATATCCATACCACATAGTTTGTAAATTGTTTTCAGATCTAGAATAGATCCTATGAGGTGTCATCATGGTTTCCTCAACCTCTGTAGTAGAGATACGTTAGGTTAAGTTTTATTTAATGAGTCATTAATATATATGTAAAGTTGTCAAAAATGATCTAGTATTTACAAAATAATCAAATAAATAAATAATTTTTTTAAAAACTTCAAGCCCCGCCTGCTTCACTGAAACGGAAAAGAGAGAAAGGAAACTCTTCAGGAGGTAAAGGGAGAGGTACATGAAATGGAGACAAAACCAATGACAAAAGGCAATTGCCCTAGAGGCCGTTGGGATTGGACAAGCCGTCACGCCGAGCAGCCAGAGTTTCCCATGTAGTGGCAAAACAGAACTTCGTTGCAAGGAGCATTGCCCACTTTAGGGATCAGTGAAGGTTAATTACGAAATATTTCACTTAATAATACGATTCTATCCCAAAAACTTTACACTCTCCCTAATTCCTTCCTGAGTGCTTAAATAAAACAGGCCGTTCTGCCCGTCTAAAAAGCAAACTAACTTTCCAAAAACAAACTCCGACAACCATAAATATATAAAACAAAATATAAAATACTATATCTAAACAATTCACTAAGATATAAAGCAACTACTTATGTTAACATAAGTAACTATTAATAAATCACATATAAAATGTTTAATTATTGTCCACGTATGTAATAAATGGTTTAGTGTGTCACAAAAGTACAGTCCTATAATGTTTTAGATATTAGGAAATTATTGTAAACTTTAAAACCATTGTAAAGCCACACGGTCGGTCACCAAGAATAAAGATAAAATATCCATTTATTACTATTTAAACCCTACATGTTTCTGAATTGTTATTACAACTGTAAGATGATTGCAAATTTACTGTTATATTTTTCAACAGTATATTTTTCACATGTTGTATATGAAATCAAAGTCGCTAATAACCACACTGTTGATGCGACTAAAAATAAACTTTAAAATATCTCATATGATTTTTCGTAAAAAGAGAAATAACTGGAACAGTCTGAAATATTCTAGCAACTTTTAACACGGCTCGTGTAATAAATTAGTAGAAAAGTCCTTTTATTAAAAAAGTTGCAATTTGAGAAAATAGTTTCACTCATCGGCATTCTATTTTTATTGGCAATGCGATTGGTAAATTAGAACTCCAAACGAATGTGCCAAAATGTTTCTTACGCTCACAAGTAATTTAAGAAATCAAGATTGATTTCTACTTCATTGGTTTAGGCTGAGACTGAAAGTTCTAATCTGCAAAATACTCATAAACCGATACACACAAATACATAAACATAAGTCCCATATGAAGCAAGAAGACAAGGGCTCATGTGAGACTAGAAGTACTTTTTACAGAAAAGCTTCACAGTAGTCGTTGTACATTTTATTTTTGACTTCAAAATATTGAATAAGACTATAAAATTTGTTTAGTATTGTAAAAAGTAAATTTACTATTCATATTTAAACATTTCAAGGCCTAGTAATAGGGACACGACCCAAGGCCATTTTGCATCCTCCCTTGAAAACATTCATTCTCGTGCTAGAACGCACACTTCAGGACGCCGAGCCTCTCCCATTTAACCACTTCTAGGTAGGCTAATTATTTTTTTTACCTCCTCACGTATCCAAGCGCGCATTTCGGCCATTTGGGAGCAGTGTGCGGCCTCGCGGCATCCGGCACACACGTTCGTACGAGATCTTTTCGCCCGCGCCTCCTTCGCCCGCGCCTCCTTCGCCCGCGCCTCCTTCGCCCGCGCCTCCTTCGCCCGCGCCTCCTTCGCCCGCGCCTCCTTCGCCCGCGCCTCCTTCGCCCGCGCCTCCTTCGCCCGCGCCTCCTTCGCCCGCGCCTCCTTCGCCCGCGCCTCCATCGCCTACAGCGGAATGCGATTAGCGTCCTCACAGGAAAAGGTACTTGCAAATAATTTAAACCAACATGAGACGGAAGAGCAGTATAAGGTCTACCAACATATTGGCAGAGATGAGTATGCCGCCCACAATTTAGAACAGTCTCGAATCCCTCTTAGGGTTTTCTTCCTCAAACTCTTACCAAACACCAACGAATAAACCGCGAGAGGTGGCTCAGGGCATCAACTGATGTCACTGCAGGGCCTTTGACCGGAAAAACCTTGATTCGAGTCCCGACAGTGGCAGGATTTTCAACACTAGCATGTCAGCTAGGTTGAATTCATTCCGTCTGGAGAAGAATTCTAGCGGACGGCGGCTTGTAGGAGTTTCTCCTTTGTTTCTCCGATCAACACCAGGCGAATGCCGGAGCAGTGCCCAAACACATGGGACACGAACCGCGCACAATCTTTGCTCTTCTTTGCCCTATACTCACCCTTTGCTTACACACACTTACACTAACATTCACTACACTACTACACATGCCGGTCGGGAGCTTAGAGCTTGGGGCGGTGCCGTGTTGGTGTGGGACGCCTGGTTGGAGAAAACGCCGCTAGCTGACGGTAGGTCGGCGCCGGATCTCGCCATCCCGGGGTGGGGGAAATCACAGCCTCCTACCGAGGACAAACTATGCACTACACTTACGATACTAATGACCTTAGCAGTTGACGCGCCCGATGGTACCACTGAAAATCAATCCAATGACTAATTGTTATTTAAGGCACTACTAATTCTGAACGTTTATCCAACGAATATTTCACAGCACAGATGCTCATCGATCAAAAAAAGAAAAGCTTAATACGATTGATCGTATTGATGGAATATTGATTGATCGTACTGAATGGAAGAGGAGGATCGTCAGCCTCATAGTAGTGAGGATGCCAATCGACCTAACTTTGACATCACCTACTCCTGCACATCATTTTCGCAGCTCACATCTTTCAGAGTCACTACTATCTCTCTGCATGCTACTTCCATTCACCCTGCCCTACTACCGCCAAAATCATCGAAGCTGATTTTAATTTCAAAATGCATAATTTTGTGGAGGCTTATTGAATAGCGTTCAATCAATCAAATTGTTAACTACATAAAGTGTAATTTCTAATAACTAAATGCATGGAATACTCGAGAGCCGTTGATATAATTTCAAAAAATGTGATGTTTATGTCTGTTGTCAACAAACATCACAATTTTCCATTTCAATTTGTTCCTGTTAACATTACTCCTGGTCAACTGGTGCTCTCGATTCGGTTCCATGGGGAACACACAAAATCAACGGATGCATGGGGAGAAGCATTTTCGAAAATAAAAGAAAATACACATTTAATGAAATTTTGTTAGGATAATAACTCTTCAATTTACACATTACTTTCCATATTCTGCTGTTAGATGTTTGGAAATAAAATATGTAAAGAATATTTTGTTAATATTTCTCTAGTAGGCTTACTACTTTTCTACTATAAACATTTTGAATTCAAACACAAAACCAACGTTTAATGTACATTTTAAAAATACATTAATGTTTGATATAGTTTAGATAAGTTTGAAAATAATATTTCACTTTCAAGTAAATTTATTTGATACATGATTTAATTCTGTACTTTTACAGGTAAGTCCCGTGCCCCCTTCTTGAAGCCGTCCCCGCCATAAATAACTCCAAGTCTTCTTCTCTGCCTTCCCCTTCCATCCTATTTCCCTTCTCGCGAGAGCGCCATCTTCCCTGCAGCCTTCGCAGTCGCGGCTAGGGATGCGACATCGATTCCTATGTTTTCAAAACATCAATGTTTCTATAAAAATATCGGTGTTTCCAACATCGATGTTTCGAAAGTAATTTTTTTTGTTGACACAAATATTTTGTGCTCTATGTTTTTGCGATTTCCATGTTCTGGTTGTAGATGAAAATTTCCCATAATCACAATTTTGTGTGAGCTGAAATATGAAATAATATCTGATGGTACCACTGACTGGGTCCGTGTTCAAACCACACGAACGCGGTTTGTACTACCTTCTTCGAGCAAACTATCCCTCAACCGAGATGATCTTGAAGCACTGGCATTCCCCTCTTCTTTCCCCGTATTTCGCACATGAGGGCGTTTTTAAACTTAGCTTTCTGTTAAATTTATATATATATATATATATATATATATATATATATATATATATATATATTATTATATATATTATTATATTTGCCACTGCCAAATCAAATGTTGTTGCACACGAATTTAATGTTTAGAAGTTTCTAAACCAGCTTTTAAATAGTCATCGATACTTAAAAACTGATTCTTTTGGTCGATGAATTATTAACATGTATGTTTGGCAACATCGATATTTTGTCGCATCACTAGTGGCGGCGCGACCACTCTCGTCCCTGCCCTGGCCTCGGAAGGCGCCGCGCCGCGCCGGTTGCAGCTGCTTCGGCCGTCGCCGCCGCCGCCGGCAAGGTCTTCGCGAGCGAGAGGCCCTCCCTCGAAGCGCGGCCGGTTCCGCGCCGCCTGCAGCGGCCGAACGCTCACGCACGCCTGCACTTCATCCCACGGAATCCGGCCCAGATGCAAATCCGCCTTTCGCAACTGCCATCCCACATGCGAGCTTTCAGAAGACTCTCTGAGCAGGATATCACCTGCACCGGAGCAAAGAGCCACCCTCAAAATGCCAGAGAGTTTATTTTTAAAAAATGGGAATAGTTCGTTTATATGTGATGTTCTGCAGTTCCAAAATTCAGCACTAAATACATATCGTTTGTGGGCTGCAATAGTTGCACAACTCTAAATATCAGGTTTGAGATAAATGAGTTTGAAGTTTCAACTTGTATTGGACTGCACCATTCTTGCATTCACATTTCTGTCATTTGTTGGGGTATACTGTACTGTAAGATATGCTGCTGTTGTTGCTGGAAGGTAAACCAATCTGCAATTCTGGGAGGTGCATCAACTCAAAATTCGTATATTTCGAGTTGTGTCACTATTGCAGCCCATGATACACGATGTTCAATATTAATTATACCGTAAATTATATATTTTTATGCAAGTCAGTGGAATAAATCAATTCTAATAAGTGAGAATCTTAGTTAATGATAGCACTGCTTCTTGTGTCTTCTTCCTTGCCTTATTAGCAGTAATTTGATTCCTCTGCACTGAAAATAAATGAAACCAAATGTTGTTGAGATTAATCAATTCAATCGGTCTCTTACGCTTGTATTTCTCCATCGCATTGCACAAAGTTTGCACGCGTCTAATATATTTGAGAACTGCACCGCAAATGTTTGGCGTAAGTGTATGTTTTTAGTTTTAGAATTTATCTGACATTAAGATTGTGGGAAAAACAGGGAAACGTAATTTAGGTAGAAACGCAAACTTCCTGAAAAGATACACTTGGCGTTCTCAACGTGATCACATTCGGTACATTTTCTCTACATTGTGAAATACATACTTGAAGGACCACATGGACCATATCCAAGTGACATGACTCACCCTGCCTTGAGATGAATCTGCGTGTTCGCAAGAATGAAGAGCATCGTTCGGTATTTTTAGTCGACCATCGGTCAATGAATTTCCAATGGGACCTCAAAGTGGCTTCATCAGATCGATGAAGATCAAAGGTTCTTTGGGTAGGTACTTTCAGAGTTCATACAATTTACTATATAATACATTGCAATAACAACCAATTTTCCGCAATCCGAGACGTTGTGTTTGAAGCATTCAAACTACTCAAACTCTTTTCATCTCTAATATTTTTAAATGATGGAATAAAAATAGTTGTTGCTCAATGAAAGCAACCAGAACAATTTCTTTCTCTTTTCAATATTTCATTATATTAATACAATCCCTCTGCATTAGGCTGCACCATTGTTTACAACTGTACCACATCAAATTTCGCGGAAACTAGTAGGCTACCAATTTGAAATTCGCACAGTGGGTATTCAAAAACATGTTCAAAGCTACTCTCGAAGGCAATGCATGAAGAACATCCCAAGACAAATAATTTACGTCCTTTATTGCACTTCGTATTGTAAAACACCTAACTCGTGTCTCTCCGAATCCACTAAACAAATTTCTAAAAAACTTACGCACGTAAATACCATCAACAAATTATCAGCCCGAAACACCGTTATCACCCAATCACCATACCAACTTGACTACTTCCTTCAAGCGGCTAAATTTCCCAGACCTCGCGGTCAGCCGGCGCAGGCCGGAAAACATGCGGTCCGCAGAGGGGACCTTGAGCGGAAGTCGCGCGCCGCAGTCAACGCCGTCGGGGCCGTCGACGGAGAGGGCGCCTCCGCCGCGACGCACGATAGCAAGGGGAATCAGGTCAGCGCGCGTGCCAAAGCCACCGGAATAATTTACGCGCCGCGCTGGTTGTGAAAGGCGCGCGGCTCTAAATCCGTGAGAGCGTTGCGCAGCTCTGCTTTATTTGTCGCGAGCGCGGAGGAAGCGTCTGATTTCGATTTGGTGGAGACGTTTCCTCGATGAGGGCGTTGCCCCTTGGTTGTGTCTTATTAGGCGCTGCTTACGTACTGACGCTACTTCCTACATCGATAGTATATCCAATATCCAGAACAATTAATTTAGGCTACATCAGCAATAATAATTGTACTATCGCACTGACCTAGGCTAGAGAGTCCCTTTAACCTAACCTATTCAACTCCAGGCCGCGAGATTTCCTCAGTGCATAAGCAAATAAATTTTAGCTCTCAATATTTTTTTTTTCTATTTATACCCTATAATAATTATCTTATTAGGTGGCTGCAGCGCATTGCATAATGGTAGTAATTATGTTGCAGCATTATTACAGTATAGGTAGTTGAATAATCACAGAAAAGTTTACAAAAAAAACTGTCGGTGGACTTCGTTCTTCTAGATATTTTCTTAATCGACACGATCTGTAAGCAGGTGGCAGAAATTTGATTGATCACACTGACGAAACAAAATGCTAAAATGTTTAAAGGGCAGGTTCGGACGTGGAATTAACACCGTCATAATTACGCAGAAATAAGTACAATTTCTAATTTTTACCATTAGTCAAAATATTACTGTACGAACCGACATACAAAGAGTATTAATACATTCGCATGATGTTCATAATATTCGCTCATTCTTTGCTCGTATCTTTATAACACATCACACTCATTACATCATCGTTTCCTAGCATACTACTACGAGTATATCCTCACCGTTCATTCACTGGCTAGAATGTTAGCGTATTCAGTTGCGAGTCCATAGTTAAATGTTGCTCAACACCCATACAACACAATGCCCATAAACTAGAAAGATTCTGGCCGCACAGCGAGATGGCAAATGTAAAGCTCAGTTAAAACGATGACAGCTGTCCACCTGTCCGAAAGATAGTTGCTGCCTTCTTGACCAGGGGTTACAAACAGTACCGGTATCGACCTCCTTGGGGGGTCGATAAAAGTTTAAAGGGGTAAAGATGATTAAGTGCTGACTGGGGGGTAAATATCTGTTTTTGAATTAGAGACTGGTCGGAATAATTATTAATATTGTTTGTAATCAATGTCATCTGGTTTTTGAAGTCGATAATTATTTGTTTTCTGATGTACCACTTCAAATAAAAATCGTAACAAATTACAAATGCACTCTTCTTCTCTCGTATCTATCGTTTATTGTTAGGATGTTTAGAAAACGTAAGAAGTTATTATTATGTATTTATCACATTACTCTACAGCGCAAGAAAATGTTCTTCGCAATATGTACTCCAGAAATCTAATGACCAATTGTTAAAAAACGCTAAACATAAACTGCATTTTTGAAATATTGCACAGCAATGAAGATCAGAAACTCTTCTACTCAAAGGAGGAAAAGGTAGCGATTAATGGGAATCAAGGTATTTATGATACTGGTATGTGGAATTTTTATCTTGGAATCAAATGCGTTATTCTTTGTGTTGCTTCGTTTATATTATACCTAAAATAAAAATGAAGCAAACTACTATTTAAAAAAGGGGTCGAAGCAAGAAAAATGTTTGGGAATCCTTGTTCTAAGCTTATGGACAAGTATTACGTTCAGAGCGACAGTGCGCTGTCCTCAACAGAATCGAAAATGGCGTCGCACAAAGACTGTTACGAATGTGCAAGTGTAGTGTTGTGTCTTTTAGAAAGGATTTGAGGTCTCAAAAAGCCAGACACAATTATAAAAGAAGCTCTCTCTGCGCGGCTGAAGTTGGAAACAGCTGTGCGGAAGTGTGGTTATGTAAAGCCACTGACTTCGCGGCGGCAGTCGACTGAGCTCGTCGTCTACTCTCTCCTGCCCGCCTGAAACTACTAGCTGCGCACCCGGCAAGTGGAAGTTCGCAGGATATCTCACAGTCCTAAGAACTGTCGCTTGCACTGACCGCGGAGGATTACATGACATCAGACTGTCTAGAGAGGACGTCGGCCAGCTAGCATTCGTCTGGTGCTTCACGTCAGAGTTCGAACTGGGCTGCAGCGGAAGAAGAATACTTCATTCATCATCGCCAAGAGGGACGTAAAAATACACTAGCATCAGCACTTTTATGACTTGACGACCAATTGATTAACAAATTAACAGTTTTTATCCTGTAAGTGCACCCAGATTCATTTTTTCACTACAGAGAACTAACGTGAAAGTGGGCAATGCCAATATTTTCCTGCCCAAATTTGTCCATAAGTATTGCAACACATAGTGTAACAACATTCTTTATAAAATATTATGAAACCGAATTACTCAGTAAGGTAAGACTTGATAAATATGCTGAATTAAAACTAAACCAAATAATAGAGGCAGCCGATTCATGTAAGTTGGTCAATAGAACATATTAGTACATATTATTTGTTCGTCGACGTTTCGAGAATTAATTTTCGTTTCGAGAAGCGTTGGCAAACAAAAAACTAATATAATATTCTATTAATCTCATGAATCAGCTATCTATATTACGATGTTTATGGCCGTAAAGATTTTCTTTACAATCGAGTTAAAAACGGAATCGAAAATAAATATTTCATTGCTTATAAAATTATATTAGGTCGAATTTCCACGAGTGTTATAAATTTAAAAATTCTTAAATTTAATTTGAAATGATGTTGAGTTTAAATAACTATTGTTTTTGTGATATAAACTGAAGAATAAGAAACCGTAATTCTTAATAGAACTACGGTAAAAAATGTTATTCCCCCTAACTAGCCTATATTGCATTTCTGGAAACTTGGCTTTTATTCCAAAGACAATATACGAAAATTGCACACGAGTAAATTACAAATACACTGAACATGAGAATATACAAAAGCGGGCAAAATATACGTCTCACGCTATCTCATAAATAGAGGCACAATGACTGTTATATAAAATACTAATAAAGATCTTCTGAATAACCCGGAAGTGGCAAGTAAACGGTACTACAATTTACATTCCAAAAGTACTGGAACGTTCTGACAGCTAGCTAACTAGCCAACCCTGACGATTACACTCTTCCGTCGAATGAATAGGGAATTATTTCAGGCATTTGCCCATGGGAATCGGTTTCGGGGGCGGAGGGGGCAAGGACAGCCGCGTGCAGCGCGGCGGCCGCGGCGGCTAACTCGAAGGTGCGTTACGACACGGCGGCGGCGTTTCGTAAAAAGCCTCCGGCCCCGAACAGCGCCAGCGGGCTCTCCCTCCCTCCCTCCCCCCGGCGAAGCAGGCGCTGGCGGCGGCGTTTCCCACGGCGGTGCACACTCCCACGCGGATGAGGGAGACAGCCTATCCGGCACAGGCGCAGTTCGCGTCGAACCCCGACGCTCCCGCCAGGCATCTGCTCATGATGCACCACACCCCGCCGACTTCTATTTCTTTGTCTAATGCCTTATTTGAGGCGAGACGTTGGCAACCAAACTATCAGAAGGCGCTTGTTTGTTTTTTATTTATTTTTTAGCATGTTTAAGTATTTAATTTTTTAGTCATTAATTTATGTAACGAAAAAAAAAGAAAAAAAAAGAAAATTGTAGGTAACATTCAACGGCCACTTATGTAATGATGAATGATTAATTAATCTTTTTAGATATGAGGTGATGTTACTCTCCCATGGCACAATTACAAGGTGAAAACGTCCATTTCATAAGGGGGTTCTAAATCCATAAATGGAGCGTTTGCAGCCGTAGACGTGATGCCTTGGATCGGCTTCGCTAGACTGGAAATGACTTCTACATTTTGTGGAAACAGCAGACAGCCGCTTCGGGTCCTCCGTGTCGAGCGCTCTGTGGAAGACCGGGAAGGCACATGCGACGGTTGCCGCTGTTGCAAATCTTGAAGCGATTGTTATGTCAGTGAAGGAGTGCTTGCCCCTACTTGCCGCCGGTTACCGGCGGTTGCCGCTGGTAAGTCCCGGTAGACCCCGGTTGCCGCCGGTCGCTCGCTTACCGGCGCTGTGCGGTGCCGCCTGCTCTTGCCGTTCTCATTGCATTCTCGAAATCGTGAAGTCCGTCGAAACCACTAAATGAACTTTACCACCAGAGGCGCACCTCTACGTAGTACATTTTATTTCCGTAAATAAGGTCAAATCCTTATTACTTCCTTTTTAAGTTGACAATTTGGGAAATTTATACACTCCTGGGGAAGACGCCCTTCAAACCATTTGGCAACCTTGTAAATGATTCACAATAAAATCTAATTCATTTATCAATTTCATTCTCCTTATAGAACATTTTATTCATTTTCAAATAAAATATGTCATTTTCATTAATGTTAAATATAAAATGCCCTTTTATTTTTTGACTAGTAGTCAATATTTATAAGGTAAACAATTGGTATGCCTTTTGTTAGTAAAGCCAATTAGTAAAAGTAACATGCTACATTTTTTAATATAACTATATCATTGGCTTAGCGGAGGGGGGGGCAGAGGCTGAACCCCCCCACACACACACACACACACTTTAGTACGTCACTGATTTCCAGCATAGCGTTTGCCGTTCTTTTTCATCACGTAACAAGTACGTAATCAAGTTAGAAGAGGAGATCCTGGAGTTCAAGAAAGTGTGCACAGATGGTACTTCTCCCCCGTAAGTCACATACAGTTTTTACTGTTTTTTTGAGCAAAGAAATCAAATCAAAATTAAGTGACAGAGTAATAATGATTCCTTTCAGCACTAGACGCAATTAAATGACAGCGGATGAACAGTATAATTTCATGAATAAATAAACAAATAATATTTATTCAAATATTTTGATTTTAAAACGTTGATTTTATTTTGCAAATATGAATCGGAATGTATATGTAATCGCAACGGGGTAGCTGGGTCAGGGCATCAACTGATTTCATTGCAGTGCCTCTGACCAGGAGGTCCTAGGTTCGAGTTTCGACGGTGAAGGGCTTTTCGACACTAGCTAGATAGCTAGTTCGAATTCAGTCACAGTCTGAAGGAGAATTCCAGAAGCCGGCTATTCTGATCGGCAGTTTTCCGTGTTTTCTCCGGTCAACACGAAGCGAATGCCGGAGCAGCACCTCACAAACGGCCGCGGACCGCGCGCGATCTATCCGTCCTATCCTCCCCCGTTGCTTACACACACTTCTACGTACTTCACTAGCATTCGCGTCGTGAGGCCGGTCAGGTGCTTACAACTTGTCCCGGCTGAGGCAGTGCCCCGTTGGTGGGAGATACCTGGTTGGGGAAAACCCCGCTGGTCTTTGGGATGCTCATCGCCGGATCTCACCATCCAGTCGAAGAAGATCCCCGACAACTCCCGAGGGAAAACATGCACGACACTTGCGGGACTAATAACCTTAGCAGTTGACGCACCCGGAATCGCTACTCAATCATACATGTAATAGCTCACAAGAATTACCTAACATAAAAGCTTGATGACGTTTCGCGTTATTATTTTTGAAATTTAATTAATGAAGTAAGGATAGGCAACGTAAATATAATTAGTTCAAAAATCGATTACATAGAATTAATCGATTCAACCGAATCAACTGTACTTACATCGATTAATCTGCTCATTGTTTAAAATTTTCTATTATTTGAATTAAATTATTATTTTTTTTAATTTCTAAATGTATATTTATATTGAATTTAAAAATACGCCCCCTTCGACACAAACCCAGCTTCCTCATAAGCATGCATTACATGTGCGGTGCATTCGAGAAGACGGCTATTGGGCCCGCGGACGAGAAGACGGCGAGAATTCGAGAAGACGGCCCGCGGACGATGATTGGCTCATTCGCTCTCACAATTTAAATCAACCAATCATTGACTTCCGAGTCACTCGAGCCGTCAAGTCGGTTGATTGACTGATGTTTCCAGGCACGTCCACTGCTATGATCATTAGCCCTGTTGCTGTAAGTGTAGTGAATGCTTTACCAGAGGAGGTGGCGGGGTTCCACCTCCTCTGGATGGTGGGATCCGGCGCAGGAGTACTACCCTAACCAACTCAAGTTTCATTGCTAGGGATTTCTCCCTCCGGACTCACGACGCACGGTGGGGCCAAATGCCAAAAAGCTGGCCAAAAGTCCAAAAAAAAGTTACTAGATAGGGATTTTGTCGTTGCTACTTCAATAGGTTGGTATTTGGGCCGTTGAATTCCGCAATTAGTAACGGTTTCTCTCTTATACTTGAGGTAAGAGATCAGTTCAAAGTTGGGCCTCGAGCGATCGATATCGGTCAGCTGTGAAACGTGTTTTCAGAACCTTTGTGTTTCGAAGGATAGAGAAGCGTGCAGTCGGCCGAATTCAATAAAACAAAATGGAATCTATTCCTGAGAGTAAGTAGAAACATAATATGTATACTTAATTTTTTTAAAAATAATTTGTTAATGTAATAATTAACGTTGATTGTTGGCGAAAAATGAAAATGCTATAATCAAAAATTTGTGTTTAAAATGAAAAATAACTATGTGCACCGTCGTGCGGGGCTAAAAACTTAACATGACATTATTCGAAATGTTATTCTCTGTGAGAATCACAAAAAAACAGCTGCCCGTAGCTGCCGTTTTAGTGCCTGTGACAAATTTTCGTAGCGCGTGCAACATGTAGAAATACAAACTTTTGATGATTTTGTTCGCCATATTGGTCCGCCATTTTGTTTTTTTGGCATTTTCATTCAAGATTATTAATCAGCATCCTTAAAAACCCGAATGAACTCATTTTTACTTATAAGTATGATCATTTTGTGTTAAAAATACAAAATTTTGATAATTTTATCCGCCATATTGGTCCGCCATTTTGTTTTTCGGAATTTTTATTACAGATTATTAATTAGAATGATCATAAACCTCTGAATACAAAGTTTCAGTCAAATCGTACAACGCTTTCGACTTTTGACCAGCTTTTTAGCATTTGGCCCCACCGTGCGACGTCGGACTCTCGGACATTACTAGCAGATAGAGCATGATTGAAAACGCACACAATGTACTTTTTACCTGCTTTTGACCATTAGAACACGAGTTAACAACAAAAATATTACGTGTCGTACGGTCAGTATCGGCCGTTTGGCGAACACGTTCCGCGAGCGCAAGGCGTAGGGCCTTCGGCGGCGAAGGGGCAGCGCCCAACCAGCTCAAGTGCGAAAGTCAGCTTAAAGATCATTTGACGTGCAACCAGATCGAACTCCATATTTGGGTCTCCGGCATTTAGGCATTTTTAATATTTCGATGTTAATTTTACTCTTCTCATTTTCACTAGGTACAAGAGAATTTAACAATATGAAATCGTGAAATGTTATAATTTGTTTTAAAATTACGATTTACAATTTAATTTTTAGGAGATTTTAAATACCCCTTACACTCACACTACCACACAATCCGGGAGCTTAGAGCTTCTCCCGGCTGGGGCGGTGCCCCGCTGGTGGAAGACACCTGGTTGGGGAAAAACCCATTAGCCGGCGCCGAATCTCGCCATCCTGCGGAGCAAGACCACCGCCACATCACAAGCAAAACATGCTCTACGCTTACGGCACTTAGCCGTTGACGCACCCGGAATAACTACTAATCAATTATTAATGAGCCATACTACCACTCTGGAAAATACCTCTTCGCTCATTGATAATTTCCGTTTCGATGTGGTGAATGGGTGTTCTCAGGATAATATTCGTTGGTCAATTCTTCAAGAACGAGATAAACGAAAGAACTTTTGGGTCGGTCAGTAGAACGTAAGTGTAGTAGTTCAGTAGATGAGTAAATCTTAAGTATTAGCCAGGTATGTGGCATAAAGCCAACAGCTTTCTTACAATCAGTTTATGCCATATGCTAATTGGGGTGTTTTATACATGCTTGACAATATGACACTGAGTAAATTGATCATTTTTCTTTATATCTCATGAAGCCTTTGCTACGATCTTTCTGTTGTACTGCAATGATATCATTGGAACTACAATGAGAGTATACGCATTGCGAAAGAATCGATGTAATGATCTTTCATATCGTGTGCAATCACGAGATATGGAGGTATTTTTTTGGTCATCTTGGCTTTGATAGTGGTTGGGTAATTAAGATAGAAAAATTATGGCATATTTCCCAAGAGTTATAATGCCATTAACCAGTTCATTTAATCGGATGCACCAGGTGTTATGGATTTTATCTGGTCCTAGTACCTTCCAGATAATTACTTCAGTAGGATTTTCATTAGTAAGTTCTTGGATATGCATAGCAATAAGACTTTATAGGGATTCTCTTATTTTCTAATTCAACTCTCCTTCATGTCGCATTCCATATGACCGGACAAATGATCATCACTCACTTGCTGCTGTGTTGGGTACAATCCCTCGTAATAGTCTTCTTTTCTTCCCAGTTTTCCATAGAAGTTCCTTTTATATTTTTTAAACAAAACATATCTCTCTATTTCTGCTTGTTCTATATCTAGACCTAATAATAATAATAATAATAATAATAATAATAATAATAATAATAATAATAATAATGTTATTGTTCGAATTATTCTTAATGAATATATTTAGTTTCAGTGTACCTAGTGTTACCAACTTTTGTCGTACATTTTTCATTCATTCTATTCAATATTAACATACTCCTTTTTATTCTTCGTTCACATCCTTCACTCTTTCATCTATTAGTCGTATTCCCATATTTTCATTGCCTTTAAGCATTTGTTGTCTTTCATCATCTTCATACTAATGTGTGTAGTTACTCCACACCGAACAATTTATATGATAATAAACTCTCGTTACTTAAACTTTATTTGGTTGGTTGTGTTCTGAACGCTACTGTTTTGCGCTTGATGTTTTTCGAACCTACCTCATACAGATCTACTACCACCCTTGCGCCAAAGAATACGATTTTTAGAAGCCCACAAACGGGTGCTTTCATGTCTTTACAAATAGTTTAGAAGTTTGCATTCACCACTGCTATTGGAATAAACATATAAATAGTCATGAAACACTCGCAATTCAAAAAGCAAGATGAATAACAAGAAAAAGAGGAAAGAAAAAAAAGAAAAAGAAATAGAAAAAGAGGAAAGAAAAAAAGAAAAAGAAATAGAAAAAGAAAAAGAAATAGAAAAAGAAATAGAAAAAGAAATAGAAAAAGAAATAGAAAAAGAAATAGAAAAAGAAATAGAAAAAGAAATAGAAAAAGAAATAGAAAAAGAAATAGAAAAAGAAATAGAAAAAGAAATAAAAAAGAAATAGAAAAAGAAATAAAAAAGAAATAAAAAAGAAATAAAAAAAGAAATAAAAAAAGAAATAGAAGAAGAAATAGAAGAAGAAGAAAATGAAAAGAAAAAAGAAGAATATTGATGAGAATACGAAAAAATCGTAACGATCGTAAAAAATCGTAAAAATAACCGGATGAGACCATCGATGATGTTACTCCAGGATGCCAGGCTCTAGTACGTACTTACAAAGGCACATTCAAGAAGCCAAAAATCAATTTGCTTTGAATTTTAGACTAATTGAATTTTTATCTCCCTTTTCAAATCCTCATCTCCACCAGTTCTAGAAACTAATGAAACAGTGCGGGAGTTCGAGGCCGCTTGTCACTCAGTTTTGACCTCGGAGTCATAAACCCTAGCTTTGAAGTATCTGTCCTTCACAAACTAACGATCTTTCCACAGATGTCTAAACTTAATCAGTGGGATGATGGTGGGTCCGTGATCTCAAATGTGTTTTAGAGCTTGGAGAGTAACATTTTCGTACATCAATCATTGTCGTCTGTAATATTGGGGAGGGAAACTGTTTCCTCTCTCTTTTTCAGCTGAATCCTCCAACAAAGCTAATTTTTTTGAATCAGTTTTTTTGGATTTGAATTTTCTTTTCACCTCTACGATCATCTTCAATCAAAAATCCCGTTCGGGGCTGATTGACACATCACATGTGATTGGTTGACACAATGTCAATCGCGCCCAAACCCTGTCTGCCAATCATATCCACAAAATAAATTAATTTTTCTATTACCTGCATCCACGTCTAGGGTAAAAGCATCATTCCGAGCTTGACTGCCGAACCGAACGGATCGCTTTTATCGTTGTGAACAGTGACAACCGTGTGACTTAGGAAAATCTGTGAACCAACGTAAATCTTCTGGTCTGTGAAAACAGTGCCACTAGAGAGTGCTACGAATTATGTACAATGGGTACTGCCAGACAACGGGGCAGCTCATCAGTAATGCTCTAACAACACTAAACAGCCATCCCTGATTTAAACGTATCGATGCTGTACCAAGAAGCAACAGAAACTGCCAGTGACGAAGTTTCATCACTGGAATCTCAACCCAGCCAAACAACAATGGAACCTCAACCAAATCAACAGACCTCAATGAGACTGCAAAACCCGGACATCCCACAAGGTAACGCTACAGGCTAAGATGCCGCAGGACAAAATTTAAAGCGTCCTTCTGATGATAAGAATTCGGCTAAAGAGATAAAAAGGTCTAACCTACAATCAAAAGAAGACAAAAAAGACAGTTCAACCCATTATCGTTTTTCGGTCACCACTGGATATAGATTTGAGGCACTGAACAGTGAACCGGATCCCAGCAATCAAAATAGGTTTAGTTATGTCAATAAAACCCCAAGTGCGTTAGAAACAGTAAAAATCCGCCAATTTATGTTGCAAATCTAACAAACATTACGAACTTTAGCAATGAGATTAATAGCAATGTAACAACCAGCTTCACACTTCAATTTATAAATAATAGGGTAAACATTCAACCAGAAAAAAAATCAGTGACTTCAGAGACATAACCAAATATTTAATTAACACTTGAAGACAATCTCATACTTATAAGGACCCGGCAAATAAAAAATTCTCAGTTGTATTCTCAGTCGTGTCATGGTCTCCGAGCTGTGAGGACGTATTTCTTAAGCGCTCCGAGGGTCACCGCAGGTAGTTGTCAGTGAGCGGCGCAGCAGGTAGTTTTGTTCAGCAGTACGATCGTAAGTGAAGAGCGCCGCACACATCGCCAGTGTCTGCTTGGTATAAGCTAAGTATAACCACAATATTCGCTAATTTTATAATATATTGTTAATACTTTTAGTTTTTTCCTAAAAGTAATTTTCATAAAAGTAAGTTCGTTTTACCTCTAATTTTTCAACATCATGGCCACACGCAACGCTAAAGCGAATGACGCTGTCTCTGCTTCGCTTATTGAAAGCATCCTGACATCGGATGTTTTCATAAGCAAAATTGCCCAGGTTGTTTCCGACGCAGTGGAAAAGAAATTGGAGGTGTTAGTTTCTCGTTACGAAGAGAAACTATTAGAGAAAACCAAGGAGATCGATGATCTCAAACTTCAACTGGAGGAGCGGACTGACGAGCTTGAGCAGTACCAGCGGCGAAACTCCCTAAGGATCTTTGGGGAACCCGAGCGTGATGGCGAGGACACCGACTGCATTGCAATCAATGTTGCCAAAAAGATAGGTGTCCAATTAGACCTAAGCGATATTGATCGCAGTCATCGAGTTGGCCGGAAAACGAATGGTGGTACTCGACCTATAATTGTAAAATTCATCAGTTATAGGAAGCGCCGGGAAATGTTTTCATCCAAAAGAAATCTAAAGAAAACGGGTATCACAATTCGGGAGGACCTGACGAGGATGCGGCTGGAAGTGTTAAAAAAGGCTGTGGAACGTTTCGGCCAACAGAATGTTTGGACAACAGATGGTGTCGTCATCGTAAAGGTGAGAAATTCCAAAGTTCGCGTCAGAACTATAGCAGAACTGGATAGTATACATAACTAGGAGCAAAGACTATGTACTATTTTTCGTTCTCAAAACAAAAATATTTTTAATTATAATTTTTTAATTTTTTTCGTCTTTTGCTAATTTTTATAGTGCTATTGAATTACTATTACTATTATTAATATTATCATAGTATTTGCTATTAACACTTTTACTTCTAATTTATTATTACTAATATTAGAATTATATTATTTTATATTACAACATTTTAATTATATTATTTGTTTCACTAGTGTGCTTATTCTTATAATTATAGTTATCTATTATCCTAGAATATTTATTACTTATAAGAAATTTATAATAATTAGACTAATTCTAAGTAGTTAGTGCCCCACGTGTAATTGTAAGCAACTTATTTAACTCCAATTCCTTTCTGCTTATTGCTTTTGATTTTTTTCCATCGCGGATATCTTCATAAATGTGGCAACGAAGCTTAACACCGTCTTTTCCTCAGTACACGCGTTCCAGGAATTCTGTACCTGTGTTTAGTGCTAATCCGGAAGTGGAGAGGATACTGGCTCACCCCAGCCCCGTGGAAAGTCCCATACCCGCTCGAAGTAGCCCTGCAACCCTTCAGGATTTACAAATTTCTTTGTCTCAGTTCCCTCGTGGCTTGTCTGTTTTCCACGTAAATGCCCAATCACTTAAGCAGCATTACTCCGAAATTTCAAATATTATAACTGAAACGAAACCAGACCTGTTATTAATAAGCGAAACATGGCTAAAATCTACAATAAAATCAGGACTCGTATCGGTATCTAATTATAAACTCCTTCGGAATGATAGGTCGATAATTAAAAGCAATTTAAAAGAAAAGACGGGTGGAGGGGTCGCATTGTTTGTTCGCAATGACATTAAGGTTAAAGTAGTCGCTCACTCCACATCCTCTTTACCTGGCATGGAATATATGTTTGCAGAAATCCAAATTGGAATGAAACATTTACTTGTTGCTGTTGTTTACTGGCCCCCGAAAACGGGTGTTTTATCCGAATTAGAGATTCCCCTTTCGCAGTTCGCAAGTAAATATCTGGATATCATAATCATGGGTGATTTCAATTGCGATCTGAAGGTACCGCTCACAAACTCGGCCGAAAAGTTTATTGATACTTTTAATTCATACAATTTACAAATATTAGAATTTGGCCCGACTCACTTAGCATTAGGAGCTGAAACATGGATAGATCACGCGATTGTGTCAGACACTTCGAAAGTATTAATGTACGGTCAGATATCTATTTCGGGAGTATCAAAGCATGATTTGCTATTTATGGTGTACTCTATAAAATGTCCTAAATATAAGCAAAAAATTATCCGCTACCGTGACTACAAAAATATTAATTCTGAGGCTATGTTCGACGACTGTGCCAAAGCTCCTTGGCATGACGTTTATAGTCAAACATCTCTTAATAGTAAAGTAGAAGTCTTCAACGAAATTATATCTAACCTTTTCGATAAACATGCACCATGGAAAACGCGACGTGTGACACGTCCCGCGGCCCCATGGCTTACAAACACATTAAAGCAATTCATGCAGGAACGCGACTCAGCTTACCATCGCTTCAAGTGTAATAAAACCTCTGAAAATGAAAGAGAGTACAAAAAGTTACGAAATTCCGTAAAACAAAAAATTAGAAACGCAAAAATTCGATATTATCATGATGTCTTTAAAGTAAATACAAACACAAAAGACGTTTGGAACAAACTGAGAGACCTCGGAATCACGAAAGCAAATTCTTCTGAAATTCCTATCGATATGCCCTTGAATGATATTAATGACTACTTTGTAAATGTTTCAAAACCAATACCACCTTCTGTCAAGCGTAATACATTACAGAGACTTTCAAGCAACTCACCTGCTATCAGGGATAAATTTTATTTCCATAACGTTGATCATCAAGAAGTTAGTAAAATTGTTCTTTCACTAAAATCAAATGCAAATGGCTCCGATGGTATCACAGCCAAACAACTGAAATTTGTTTTACCATTTGCCCTTCCGGCACTCACGCATTTAATTAATTTCTCATTAACAACGGGAACCTTTCCTCAAGCGTGGAAGCTTGCACATGTTCGCCCCCTGCCAAAATCTGAACTGACCTCGGCGTCTTGCAATTATCGCCCAATTAGCATATTGCCGACAGTGTCTAAAGTTCTGGAAAAAATTGTTCGAAAACAGATTGTAAAACACCTATCTGACTCAGATCTGCTCGATAACTTTCAATCCGGCTTTAGAGAAGGTAGAAGCACACAAACCTCTTTATTGAAAGTAACTGAAGACATACGAAAAGCGCTAGATGATGGCCTCGTAACTGTATTAACTCTTTTAGATTTTAGTAAAGCATTCGACTCTGTAGATTACGACATCCTAATAGCGAAGTGCAAAAATCTAAGTTTTTCTGATTCCACCATCTCTTGGATTGCAAGCTATCTCTACAATAGGCAACAAATTGTAGTAGTTGACGATCTGCACTCCAATCCAAAACCTCTCCACCGAGGAGTACCTCAGGGATCCGTGTTAGGGCCACTGTTCTTCTTAATTTACATGAATGACCTATCAAACGAACTTACGGAATGTAGTCATCATATGTACGCGGATGACCTGCAAATTTATATCTCCGGGAAACCATCACAGGTAGAAATGCTAATAAATAAATTAAATAATGAACTCTCATCTGTAGTCAAATGGTCAATGAGAAACGGACTCAATTTAAATCCTACAAAATCACAAACCATCATAATTGGCTCTTCTCAAATGCATAAGAAACTTGAAGGTTCATATGTTCCTGATGTGCTTATAGACAATGTTGTAGTACCTCGTCATACACAAGTCAAAAACTTGGGCTTAATTCTTGATGATCATCTAAGTTGGGAATATCAGATCCGAAATGTCTGTCGGAAAGTTTATGCTTCTTTGCAATCCCTTAGATATATCGATAAATGTCTCCCTACTAATACGAAGGAAATGTTGGTAAAAACCCTGCTGTGTCCTCATTTCGACTACGGGGATATTGTGTATAACAATTTAAAAGATTCACTCGCTCAAACTCTACAGAGGGCTCAAAATTCCTGTATTCGTTTCATTTATAACATAAAAAAATACGATCACATCTCTGGAGTTTATAAACAGCACAAAATATTAACACTAAAGGATAGGCGCTTGTATCACAGCATTTGTCTTTTATTTAAGATGCTAAAAATGGGTTCCCCGACATACTTAACAAATTATTTTGTACACCTTAAATCATCTATATTTCAAAAATCCCAGTTACTCTGCATTCCAAAAAGCAAAACCAGCTACTACAATAAATCGTTCGCAATTACTGTAGCCCGCGAATGGAATAAATTGCCTCCCAATATTAAAAACTCCTCTTCATTAACATCTTTTAAGAAGCACCTGCATGACCTTTTTACAAAGTAAAACACACCATTTTGCTATTTAAATCACTGTAGATTACGGGTCAAATAAAAACTATTTCTTAGGAGTGTTAAGACTAATATGTTTTAGAAATAACATTAATGTTTCTTTTGTAAAAAATGTTACTTTCTTGCGACCTGTTTGATACTGCCGGAACTGTACTTTCATCCGTAGGAGCAGAGGCGGTTTTAAACAAGAAAACCACCCTTTGCAGCATGGACCGCAGCTGAGGATACCATCCCAAAGACCCGTTACTTCATGTTAGCTTAGTTTCCATTGTATTAGGACACAGTCTGCCTGGTGGGTTTTTCCCCGACTAGCGGGTTTTCCTCCAGGTTCGAGCGACGTGTGATGGTGTCTTTCTGTATTAATAAATCAGTCGCTCGGGGTGAATACCAGGCTGCCGCGTAGCGCGCAGATATTTAAAGCACATAATCTTATTTAATTCAAATTGTATTTTCAATCTCAGACTTGATTTTAAAATTATTTCAAAATTATTGTAACATTTTATCCATTTAACCTCTGATGTTGTCTATTTATAAGTTGCTTTAAATAACGTTTGCTTTCCACTAACTACTTACAACTTGTAGATTATATTACATTTAAATTTTTAGATAACATTACTTTTTAGTAATTTTACTATTTAATACATTACTTTGTATATTTGTGACATGTGGTCAGGCGGAAGAGCGGGCCTGATGGCCCGAGCCTCGCCATATAAATAAAGGCATATTATTATTATTATTATTATTATTATTATTATTATTATTATTATTATTATTATTATTCAAAAACCTACACACATCTATCACAGAAGAGGAAATCTCCACTGAATTGAAAGAAAAACACCCATCATTCATCAAAGTTACCAGACTCCAAATAGACAGTAACCTAATTCCAGTAATAGCAGCCGAATTCAACGGGGAAGAAAACAGAAAATATTATAGAAATAAGACAAATATGTAATCTCATTGTAAAAGCTGAAAGGAGAAGACGACCTAAAGGCCCCATTCAATGCATGAGATGTTTAGACTTTGGCCATACAAAAAATAATTGTAACCATAAAATAGCATGCATTTATTGTTCCAAAAATCATTATTCTGCTACTTGCTCCGATAAAAATGACCCATTCAAACGTTATAACTGTCAAGGAAACCACAGAGACCTCAGAACAGTAGAATGCCTCTATTATAAAAAAATAAGCCAAAATCCTAACAAAGACAATCCCCAAATTAGAAATAGAACCATTGGATCTCAAATTGCCCAAACTAACTTATTGCTACCTCAAAATACCCAAACTAACTTCCCCAGACTGTCAAACACTCAAAAAATCCCAAACTTTACACACATAAACAACACAAACAGAATACAAAATATTAATCAGCATAATAACTCCCAAAATCTAAATCCACATGCACACTCTAACGAGAATAACTTGCTCAACTCCCTGATCAATACAATAGCTAATCACATAATCAATATAATCAGTTTAATCATTCGCAATAAAGAACATTCAATCATCTATCTCTGCATACATTAATAATAATTATGCAACAAACACAAACTAATAAGATTACCATACTCAATTGGAATGCAAATGGGATAATTAATAAAACCAACGAACTGAAATATTTCATGCAAGATAAGAAAATAGACTTTGCTTGCATAACAGAAACACATTTAAACAATAGTACAAAATTCAGCATACCAGATTACAAAGCAATCAGATCAGACAGACCAAATACTAATGGAGGAGAAGTACAGAAGTGAACTACAGAACAATAAATTAAACAAATCACCTAAGAACACACAGAATAAAAATTGAACTTCCCAAAAGCATAAGAAATCTAATCCACATAAAGAATAAAACAAGAAGATTATGGAATCACACTAGAAACCCTGAAGTTAAAAACGAACGGAACCTATTAACATATATTACCAAAAAAACTTTTCACACACAAACAGCAACATTACAATAACATGATTCAAACATTAAATTCAAGTAACACTACACTGTGGCAATTCAAAAATAAAATACTGAACAAAAGAATTAATATTCCTCCACTTAATACCAGCACAGGGAAAAAATGATCTCCCTTTGAAAAAGCTGCAACACTATCAAAACATTTTGCATATACATTCAAACCCAACGACTCACCCCTACACCCACAACACCAAACAATCACACAGATAGCAACATCTAATTATAATGTACCTTCCAGAATCAGATTTACATCCCCCAGGAAATATCAAACATAATAAAAACACTTCCTAAAAAAAGGCTCCATGACATGGCAGAATAAGTAACAAAATTCTAAAAAATCTGCCACACCAAGCCATAGCATTCTTAAATAACATTTATAACTCCTCATTAAGAACAGGTTAATTTCCACTGTTATGGAAACATTCTATAGTGATACCCACACCAAAACGCAACAATAATCCATCCAATATAGAAAATTATAGACCAATAAGCTTGTTACCATCCTTGTCGAAAGTTCCAGAGAAAATTATTCAGAAAAGAATCGATAATTACTTCAACAAAAATGACATCATTCCCAGGCATCAATTTGGAATCACAAAAAAGTTATCAACCACACATCAATTACCAAGGATCACAGAACATATCCATACAGCATTCCAAAGAAAACCACATACTATATCAACCTTTCTAGACATCTCACAAGCATATGACAGAGTATGGCATCAAGATCTCATGTACAAACTTAGAATCATTGGCACACCCAAATATCTAACCAACATCATCTATAGCTTCATAAGTAATAGAACGTTATCAGTTTCAATAGATAATCATCTCTCAAACCCCAAACCAATAATGGCTGGACTTCCTCAGGGCTCCCCACTTTCACCCATCTTATTCAATCTTTACACAGCCGATATCCCTACATCCAACAATCCTTACAGAGCCGATATCAAAACAGCACAATTCGCAGATGATACAGCTTTGTGCTGTTCTAGCACATCAGTCATTACATTAAGAAACACAAAACAACAACATTTAAACCAATTAGATTCTTGGTCAAACAAATGAAAAATAAAATTAAACCCAGCCAAGTCAACAGCAAAAATATTTTCATTAAAAACAATTTCAACACCACCACCCCTCACACTGAACAATAACACCGTTCTTTGGACTCCACTGTACAAAACAGTGAAATATCTAGGACTGCATTTAGACACCAAGCTTAACTGGAAATAACATATAAACATTAAAAACAACAAACAAAAGTCAAGCTAATTTAATTAAAACCATTAATAAATAATCACACCAAAATAACTATAGAAAATGCCAAACTCATATATACTGCCATAATAAGACCCCTAATGCTCTATGCTTGTTCTGTCTGGATTAATGCAACAAAAACCAATATCCATAAAATACAGGTCATACAAAATAAATTCCTGCGAACAATAACCAATGCACCCTGTTTAATCACAAACAAACAACTTCCTAAATAAATTCAAATAAAACCAATCATACATCACATCACGAAGTTATCCCATAATTTTTACAATAATATGACATGCAATACACAACTATCCCAGTACAACCTAGACAAAACACCCATAAATGCCACAAGAATAAAAAATAGATTTGCTAAAAATGTTTTATATACAGTTTTCTAATTTGGATGATTCTTTGTGAGGTGTTCAGTGGGTTTCCTCTCCCTAAGAATTAATTGTAAAGAAACAATAGTTTAGTTTTTTTAAATAGATAGTAAGCATGAAGGCATGTGAAAAAGTGGTACTGTTAACTAATCCATGTATCACGTCCAAATATTAATAAATTCAAAAAAGGTAAAAGCATCATTAGTGGTCACAGTTAAAATCATTTTTGAGATTTTCTCAAAATTTTGGAACAAAATTGGAAAATCCCTTGTGGCAACACAATGGGCAGAGAAGCATTCCACTTTCGGTATGGTTTACTTAAGGGAAATTTTTAAATAAGGGAAATTTTTAATATGCTATATTGATTTAAATTTGCATAAATTAATTTCTTTCCAAACTTCGATTTTCTTACAGCAGTGGCCACTTAAAAATTGCAAAACTTTGGTATTGGTCAGTTACTCGACTCAGTAATAGTCAATCGATATTCTTCTCTCTAAACGTGTCTAAAACCAAAAAAGTCCAAAAAAGTACCCTTCATATCAATTGTTACTACGCAAATATTATTGAAAAGCGTCCACCTTATTCTTTAAATATGAAATAAGGAAATAAATAATTTACCTACGTTATAATCCTTTCCACAAGAAGGCTCCACGTTCTGCAAGTTTGAAACCATTGCGAAGCCTTCAATTTTGTTTTTCAAATTTTGTGTTTGAAATGGCCACCACTGACACAGTGTCATTACCCTACCTATTTACTATTCTTCATTTAAAAAGTTCCGAGACATTTCTGACGTATTTACAAAAGTAGAAAAAAATGTCTTTTTTAAAATTTAAACATTTTCATCGCATTTCTAGTTAGGCAGTGTATTATGGGCCCGTGTTTCGGCCCACTGTGTGGCAGGCACGGCAACACTATAAACGCACTGTGTGGGCTCTCACGTCGGTTGTGCAATGACACGAGCGAACGGCACATGTGAGGCTGACTACATAGTTTGTGTTTGTAGTAGCCGCTGTCCGTCAGGACGGTGGCGCGATGGGGACCCCGTGTCAAGAGGAAAGGGTTCCCCTCCTCTCGTTCCTCTAACGATATTGAATTGAATTGAATTGAATTGAATTGATGTCTTATTTTACGTGGCGAGACTCGGCCATCAGGCCCGCTCTTCCGTCTGACTACGCAAATTTCGCTACGCTCCTTTCACCCACTAACGGAGAAAGGAGGTATTACTCGGGCGACGAAACAGGCGATTTGAATTTAGCTCAGAGGCTTCATTTAGGATATTTTACAAGCAGTGAATCTACTAACATGGGACAGCCGGCTTTACTTCCCCTCTGAAGGAAGTTTTTTTTGCACTTAAAAATCCACAGCTTCGATCGGGTTGAAATTTGGGTATAACAGTCCGATACGCTAACCGTTACACTATCACCGCCGCAAAGACTTATTCTTAGGGATCACGAAAAGGCAACAACTTTTTGTTATCAATAAGTGGTGTTTAGTTTTGAAAATAATACAATTGATTATTTTGTTTAAATTTAGTTGTCTTTGTTAAACCTACTTTTCCATGCACGTCTATCACACGTTAAGTTACCTTTAGCTTGAAACTTGAAACAGGTCACCTAATCACTATTTCAAAACAGATATGAATACTTTTTTATTAAAGAAGTAAAAGAATCATTGTTTTAGTACTGCAGGTCTACACTACCAAAGGCTACTGTAGTTGAACAAGCGAGGCTGATCTACAAGACCAACTGGTGTATAATAAACTTGTTTGCATTGCTTGTGTAAATGAAAAATTCAAAATGATTGATTTTGGCTTAAACGTATTACTCCACAGACTAGCGGAAATAGTGTGCTATGTTAGTGCCAAACTACACCAAGACCTGTCCCAGCAAGTGGCTTTGGTTGACACATTCTGACATGACGATTTTTAACGACTCAAAAAGTTCGAATGTGAAACATTCATAAGTAAAAAGTAAGGCACCCCCTTAAATTTAGTTTTCATTGACACAATCAAACTTGTCGAAACTAAACCGGAGATGCGTAAAGAATTGAAAGCAATGAACTGGCGCCAACTAGTCCCGGTCTCCCAACACTAATAGTCCTTTGCCACCGATAAACTGTGGAGTATAATTTCCCTACTGAAGGTGTTATCAATAAAATTGAAAAGAATGCATATATCATTGATGGCAAAGTTGAAATAGGGCCAATTATTATCTCACCCACGGGAGTTTTGACGGATCGATTGTTTTTGGTCTTAAAAATTGAATTATCAAAAGGCATGAGTATAACTATCCGTAACAATATAATCCTTAAGGATTGACATATAGTACGAAAATTCTTAAAACGATGGACCGACATGATTGATTTCTTTTCCAACTTTTCTTAGATCTGTCAAGGCAAGCTGCATTTGTCCTAAACCATACGACAAGGAGATTGGTTCCTAGTGCTGAACAAAAATGAATAACAACAACAACAACAACAATAATAATAATAATAATAATAATAATAATAATGAACAATTGCAAAAGTTGAATGAATGAAAGTTCTTAATTGTCTAAGGAATATGTGAATGTCTCTGTTACTATGGGGATTTGCGTACATCTTTACTTAAAAAATGGTTTAGATATACTGTGTCACACATGGCTCCTTCAAGTTCTGAACTTACCCTGTACTAAAATTTATTTTAGTAATCAATTATAAGTATTGATTTAGTTCAATGAAATTTAATTATATCAATTGATTTAGTTCAATGAAAATATTTTCAAGAATTAAGAAAATAGTTGTAAAGAATTAGAAATTTTAAAGAAGTGAACTCTTGTAAAATATTTTGCAATCGATTATGTTTCTAATAGTCATAATCAAATATTAAAATTATTAAGCATATTAAATTGGCTTTTTCTGAAAACAATCAGCCATCCTACAAGTAGTTTCCGGAATCTCCCATTGATCATGCTGAATTAATTTAGCATTTCACGGAATATTTATATTTGACATCGTATTATATATTGTTAATTGTTCTTCATTGAAGTACAACAGAAAATCATTATTGAACTAGAGGCTCATCGCGAGAGTAAAACGAACTCGTCGGTTATTTTTACCCAATACGATATCGATAAACTCGACAAATATTCGCGTGTCAGGATCGGTTACAAATATTCCCCTCATGAACACATTGAGCAATTTTCCGTAATCAAAATATCACGATCTATAAATACAGTGTAGTAAACGGGTCTCTTTAACCGATGTGGTTATCCACTGAAATGTGTACTTTTCTTACAGTGAATGTTGAACTTCCATATCTAAGTGGACACCAAACACAACACCGTACTAATATGTATGTATGCGCGTATGTCTCTGTGTGTGTGCGCGAGAGAGAGAGATATAGAGAGAGAGATAGATAGAGAGATAGAGAGATAGAGATAGAGAGATAGAGAGAGATAGAGAGAGATAGAGAGATAGAGAGAGAGATAGAGAGAGATAGAGAGAGATAGATAGAGAGATAGAGAGAGATAGAGAGAGATATAGAGAGAGAGATAGATAGAGAGATAGAGAGATAGAGAGAGAGAGATAGAGAGAGATAGAGAGAGAGAGATAGAGAGATAGAGAGAGATAGAGAGAGAGATAGAGAGATAGAGAGATAGAGAGAGATAGAGAGATAGAGAGAGAGATAAAGAGAGATAAAGAGAGAGATAGAGAGAGAGATAGAGAGATAGAAAGAGATAGAGAGAGATAGAGAGATAGAGAGAGATAGAGAGAGATAGAGAAAGAGATAGAGAAAGAGATAGAGAGAGACAGAGAGAGATAGAGAGAGATAGAGAGAGAGATAGAGATAGAGAGAGAGATAGAGAGAGATAGAGAGAGATAGAGAGAGATAGAGAGATAGAGAGAGATAGAGAGAGATAGAGAGAGATAGAGATAGAGATAGAGAGATAGAGAGATAGAGAGAGATAAGACAGAAAAAAAAGAATGCTCTGCAGAATTTACACGAACTTCACAATAATTTCTAGCTGACAGCATTAAGCAAGTTATTTTTAGTTAGTTCCACTGAAATAATACCTCAAAATAACTTACTGTGTAATGAAGCGGATACACAATATTATCACAGTCAAAATAATTGTAATTACTTGTCAAATTTCCTTGTACAAATTAATTTTGCGATAATGGTACAGTTACTCAAATAGTCACAGTGTTATCTCAATCAAGCACGGGCAAATTCTACTTTGACACCTTATTTTTGGATAATACTTTTCCCTTCAGTTATTTGTCCTCACAAATGTGGTTTTCTAGAGTTGTTAGAAATATCTTTCGTGAGGAAATTCCGCAATTAATGTATTAATTAAACACTGCAATTGGGAACCTAGTATACTCGAATTAAATTATAAATCTTTTGCTACCAGAATATTTTGTCTTTCTTTATTGCCAAAATGAAGCGTGTATATTTTTACGAAACAATACCGTATGATCGATCAATGTGGCCACGAGAGCGATAATACGAGTTTTGAACGAAATAACACCATGATGAACACTATTTTACGGTACTGATATTATAAATATAGTGCCAAAAAATGCATAGGTGTTCAATAAAGAGTACAAGTAAAACTTTTGTAGGAACTTTCGCTTCGGATCCATTTTTTCCTTGTACATATGTCTTTCTGAGCAACGTGAGCATGCTCGCCCACAGAGAAGTGAGAATGGTCGGGAAAAAATGTGCATTTCTTTACAGTATACTTTTAGTTTAAAGGGTTTAAACTTTTTTGGCTTATTAAATTTGGTTCAAATTTAAAAACTTTTATAGTATGGTTTTATGATATATACTGATAATGTCAATCCAGTTCTATATATTCTTTTATGAATCAAACTCTGTGGGTTCTTTAAATTGAAATAATTTAGCCTTTTTCTTCTCTGAAAATGCTGTCGATTTGTTGAACTTTATAATTACGTCGCGACGTGATACTTCTACAAACGACTGTTAGAACACATTTTCAGATCTAACCTACAAATAGTCTATATCATCACATTTAAATCGTATGATTCGATGGATACCTGTAATTAAGACTACTAGCTTCAAGGTCTGTACGACGAAAGGAAAGACATAATCGGGTCGAAATAGCGGCGGCGCGGCGCGGCGCGGCGAGGGCCCGGCTTGGAAGTGGCACGCATTGGAGCACGCGAAGGCCGCGCCGCCGGCGGAACACGAGTGACACGGACTGATAACGCTCCACTCGAGAGGCCCGGCCGCGCGCGCGGGGGAGTGGCGCCGGCGCCCGCCCCCGCCCCCCCCCCCCCACACACACACCCGCGCCAGCGCCAACGGGCCCGCACCACTTCCCCGCGCCGGCGCCAACCGGCCGCCGCGCCTTCCGCGCGCGATAAGGTTACTTGAGGTAATTCGCATCGTTCTCGGCGTCTTCGGTGGATTTCAAACGTCGAGGTGACCAATACCCTCGCTACGTCATCAAGGGGCTTATGACATCTGCCGGCTCTGGTGATCAATTGCAAACGTTCTCCTTGTTACCTCAGATTCGATGCTATACAGAGGAGAGGAGCGTAGTGGAGAGCCGGGCAAGGACCCCTCTCCTCGCGGATTCGTCCTGATGTGTCCCCAGTGGGTTCCGATTTCATTGTGGAAGTTACTCTTGGTTTAGGAGAAATTGAAAAGGGAGTGATGCTTATATCTCCCACTTGACCAACCTCTGAGATGGTAGTGGAGTTCAATACCTTACCCAGGTTTCAAAATATTCAGAGGAGAGTCATGTTCTGGCGTAAATCTAGATACCAGCCCTTAGGGTGCATACACCTTGAAGACGGGACGTAAATGGTCTAGGTGTGCATCCCTGGAGCAACCCTGATAAACCATTTCCTCTGCTAATCAACCGAGCAGTCAGTGAGCAATTGCGCCCATGAAATAGCGCCTTTAGATATTGTACAGAAATGGCTTTCGATATATTGATTAAACAACATTCGAGCCAAAAAGGAAAAAAATGTTAGAAGAAACAATCGAATAAAAAATAAATTAACTTACGTAAATTTGTTTCCAATCCCGTTAATCAGATCTATTCTCGTAAGTATTGAACTAATCATATCGTGAAAGAGGAAGATGTTCATTAACTCTGCTCTTGAATATGCAATTCATAGGATAGTAGGAAAATGTTTGGAGTACTATCGTTCCCGTAAAACAATTATTGACATACACAAACTTACGCGCATGTTTACATAACAGGCCTCAGCGCGTCGAGAGCCCGTAGGGGCGATGGCAGGGGCTCTCCTGGGCCTTCCGCAGCGATAAGATAGCGTTGCTTGAAACAATCAGTGGCACTCCCCACACAGGCAATTACGTACACACAAAAAACGCTAACTAGCGTTCGTCGACATTATGTTCGCCTTACAAAGCGGAGTTAGCATATTTCGTAATGCATGAAAAAGACAAAAATTGCTACGATAACTTGTCAGCAGAACGATTCTAGGAGGTTCATGAGAGAGTAATTCTTAACCCGTAACATGAGATAGCAATGAGGTTAAGAAAGTTATCGACTCTGCGATATATTAGGCATACAAAGTTTCAAAGAAAATGATTCGAATTTACGTTTATGAATTCCGGTTGAAGAAACCCTTAATCTGCTACGGACTACCCTTTTGAAATGATATATTGTATGAAATTATATACATTTATTTTAACGAAATAATTAAATACATGAAATACATTCAAAATAATAATAATAATAATAATAATAATAATAATAATACAGAAGATAACAGAAATTACATTATCAGTATTGCATTATTTCGACCCTGACTTTTCTTGATAAAATAATGTCAGCTCCTATGACATACTGTAGACCTATTACTGTCGTTCACACCCCAGTGAACCACATTCCATCTTTTGTGCCAAGTAGTTCATTTGTGGCAAGTCACAAGGTTATCATGGTAGTGAGTACACGAAAATAATTCATGTCATAAGAATGTTGTACTCGTTAGATTTTTTTGGAAATAAAAAAAAGTGTTGATAATGAAAAATATAATAGCAGTAGTGAATTAAAAAAACGGGATATCGCATTAGTTTTAAATGGTCATTTGCATCTCCTAAACATATTTATAACAGTAAATTAACGATTTGATAAAAGAAAACAATAATAAACTAGATTAATGTGGATTAAAAACCATTTTATATCTTAAACATTGCATTATATTAAGGTTTATTTTAAGAAGTACGTTTCCACAAAATATCTTTTACTAACCCCCTTTTTTCTAATAACTAACATTTATAACCACTCCCTCACTTACATGAATGTTCCATTTTGACCTCCACCACTGGAAAATATCTTTCTTCAGGCTTGTACTTTAGACACCAGTTTTTTTAATTTTTCCAATTTTCGAAATCTAAAAAAGTGCAAAGATCATGAGGCATGCGTAATTTTAAAGCCTTCTTTGTTCAATCTGGGAAAACAAATTAAGAAAAATTGGAAGCAATTTTTGAGAAAATTTTGAAAATGTTGAGGTTTTATGTAAAGTAGCCCCAAAAATCAAAATATCAATTTCAAATTCACAGGAATTCGATCAGGAAATGTCAATTTTGGAGAAAATCGTCACACAACAACACTAACTACACAGGAACTAATTTACTTCAAATAACATTTATTTTTTCGATGTCAGGGACACACAACAAGTTTTTCTATCGAAATATCGCCACAGTATTACAATACCTTTCCTTTACCGCATTACAATACATTATTGTTCTACGAATGCATGAAGAAGGCGAGAAAGTAAAATGAACGGAGACAAGAAATATCAAAACCCGCACAATATCCATTTTTATCAAACATTTTAATTTTCTTTCTGTGATGCGCTGGTGAAATGTTGGCATTGCAGTAGTAAAGCAAGCTGATAACTCTCCAATTTTAAACTTTAATATATAACAGTTCCTCTCCCCAAAAAGAAATTCACTTAAATATAAATTTTGTATTTACCTTTCTTTTATACTACAACAAAAAACTGCAACCTCCGAATCTGTCCTTTTTTGTATGTACGCGCATAATTAATCACACGATGTAATTGTAAGAGAAGAAAATATCATTTTAGTATGTGTCCTTAGTGTGTGTTTCTTAACCCTCTTTAGTATGTGTTCTTAGTGTATGTAACATCAATAGTATGTGTCCCAATTTTTTTTCGAATTTGATAGAAGTCATTGTTTGCTTGTGAGGTGTACGATCAATAGCCGGATTTACATCTACAAGTAGAAGCAAATTGAAGAGTTGCTTAGGAGCCCCCAACAATGGAGGGCCCGCTCCCTTGCAAAAAACATAGAACATTCGTAAAAAATGTTTAAATTATTTTTAAGAATATGCGGGCGAATGTTTGTCGGAGATTGGCCTCAACATGATTTAGCTTGGGAGCCCCGCAGTTGCTAAATCGGACCTTGGTAAAGAGAGATCTGGCCGTAAATAGCAAATCATCATGCAAGTGTATATCCATATGACCGCAGTAGTACCTGCGACATTCATGGCTGGGATACGCGATATACGGAAAGCAAAACCAGATCCCCCGCCGCCACCCCAAGTAGTCCCGGGAGCTGCCAAGCGATTTGTTCCGTAACACTTGCCGCGAAGATTCATTGCGTGGTTTCCGCGTGGCATACGTGACTTGCCGCGGCCGCCAGCAGCGGAAACCTGGCTCATGCGCCGCGGCGCTGCCGCAGGCGAAGGCGGCGTTTCGTCAGAGGTGGTCCAGATAAACAGGCAACGACGTCATTCGTCGGCCTCAAATTCGAGCCCCCGGCCCGCCCCCTCCGGTGGAGAGGGGAGGCGGTTTCCCAACAGCTGGCGACGTTCCCACGGAGGGCCGTTCCAGGACAAGGACGGCCAAAATGCCCTTCGACGCGCGCACGGAACCATCAGAAAAAGTAGGGGCGTGGCGTCGTAAAGAATGACGACGAACAAATTCACGGGAAACCGAAAAAGTTGTGAGAATCCTATTGTAGTCAGACACCATGCTAAATTTAAAAAAAGTGAAGTTTTCAAAAAAGTATTTAAAAATTGTGTATAATCAATAACAAATCGTTGGTGGGATGCAATAGTAGCGCAACTCAAAAAATACGATTGTTGAGTTGACACACTCCAGAATTGCAGATTTGTCTACATTCCAGCAGCAAATCTTACCGTACAGTATCCCACCAACAAATGGCAGAAGTATGAATACAAAAATGATGCATTTTAATACTAGGTGAAAACTGCAAACTTATTTATCTCAACACCTGAATGTTTAAGTTGTGCCGCAATTGCGGTCCATGAACAAAATGATATGACCAGTATCGACAAAAAAAAAATTCCTCCCGGTCTATATTACACAGAACAAGTATTTGTTTATTTATACAGATTGCTTAGATTTTCAGAATGGCTCAACATGAATTCTTTTTTTCTTTCTTTATGAGGTGTGTAGTGGTACTAAACAGCATTATATAATTTGAGAATTAGGAAACTCCACTGCGGGGTGGATTTTGACAGACTTCATCAGCAAAAAACAATCATTTCCCGATTGTCTCTTGTATTATTAGAATGTTTCAATAAAATCTGTCAACCTCACTGAAACGACTATCGATGTTGCTTCCTTTTCTTCTTTCATAACCCTGAAACACGGATATCAACTCAGACCGTTATATAACAATATCAGAAGACGAAACGTCGCGAACTAATGTGTTAAGAAGGAAGCCCTAACAATTTTTACATCTGCTCGACGGCACGCTGACCTGAAGTAGGAGCGGCGAAGCCCCTGCCATGTCGGGCGGCACTCGCTTTCATACTACTACGAGCGACCTTGAACTTTTCCGCGTCGAGCCGCGCATCCTTCGCGTGCCGACGCGCGCCGCGTTGGAGTCGTGCCGCGGGGGCGGCGACGCGCGCGCGCGCAGGCGGCACCTGAAACGCCGGGTAATTCTCGCGGTAATGGGTGCGGGGGCGGAGGCAGAGGATCGGTAATGAGGGGGCGCGGCCGATCGGGGGAGGTCGAAGCACGGCGAAGCGAGAGGGACGCGCCGCAACGCAAATTTCAAATGGGGAAACGCGGCCGCACATCACTTCTAACGCGCTTCCAGTAAATCCTGTATAGGAACCGGTCCAAACCTGTGGGTTGAGGTCAGCGAGGGAGCCGCGAATAGCGTATAGTGGGATTCAGAACGTAAGTAAAGAGTTGAAATCAGAAGACGATTCATCAAGAAGTGAAAGTACCATCAAATGACGAATTGTTAATTGATATATAAGTGGCCAGACTCTATAATGGATGTGGATAAATGTCCGGGTATAATGACCTAAAATTGCTAAATGTGCTCTGGGACATTTGATCCCGGCAACGATACCCCATCTTCAGTTTTTGGAAAAATAAGATAAGAGCCTATGTGTAGTAAGTCTTGAGGCTGAAACTCTCGAGCCAGATATTGATTCTCTCGTGGTGGCAAACGTCAAAAATCCCCAAATTGAGTTTTGTTAAAAATTGACCCCTTGTTTTTGATCTGTTGCTATACTAAAAGTACAGGGAGCGGAAAAACTGTACGTTTCAACTGTCAGGGTTTCAACTGTTTGTCTGTCGCTCACGTTTTGACCTCTTCCGGTTCACTATTCGGGATAACTAAGTTTTTTGACGGGACAGCTAGGTTTTTTGACGTAGATCGGTCTTCGTGAGGGGAACTGACTCTTTTTTCGGATCCCTAGAGAACATTGTAACAAAATTATCCAAACTTGTGTTTTAGGATTTGTGGGATCTGAAACGCGAATTGGAGTAATTTTAAGGCATTTACAGACATGATTAATAGATCAATCGATTCCTCTCAATGAATACATTGGTTTTATTTTTATTCTGATCCCTCTAGAATATTCTGCGAGAATTCTAGAAAGAACATAATTTTGGGGGTGTTTCAAGGCACTTTGAATCGTGAAACACCAGCATATCGTGGTTGGATATGATTCATAAGATTGATGACAGCGAAACCTTAATCTGCAATGAAATACACAATTGCGTGAAAAAGTATTTTCCTAATGATATTTTCCCTGTATCGCTTTTTGCGCCAGAATAGGCGAGCCTGAGCAAGAACTGTTGTGTATTGTATTTAAATTTTTGGTGCGTCCCGAAAAAAAAGTTTCACTAGGTCAACAACAAAAAGAAAACAAATTTAAGGAAAAACATTAATGTAGCATATGCAGTGTGTGTTTGACTATTTTCCTATAACCGAAATTGAGATGTATGTCACGGGTTCAATATTTGTATCCCCGTGTCGTCTGAGAAAGGTACCAGTGTTTGAAAGCCACCTGCAACTCCGCGTCACTGTGATTAGCGTAATGCGGACAGGAATTGCTTGAAGTGTAAGAATCGATGAACATCGCCGGGTACAAGATCCGGTCGCTACGGTGAAAGGTCAAACACCTCCTAGCACAACTGCTGCAAAAGATCTGCGTGTGAGCCGAGCCGTGAGTCGCCGATCGTTATCGTGTAGGAAAACCACCTGCACAAGCATCCGCGTCGCTTGCTGTGATTGGCTCTTCGCAAATTCTACATTGTTACACACTTGCAGCGTCTCACCCTCGGCCAGGCAATCGATGAGCAGAACGCCCTTTTCTTTCCCAGAAGACCACGCACAACACTTTCCACGTCGACAGAGACTGCTTATAACTTCGTCTTGGACCGAGGTCTAGTGTCACGCTAACGCATTTACTACTTGTATAGTTTGGTTTCTGAGATAAAGGGTGCAACCTACGTTTCATCGCGTGTGACAATCCGATCCAGAAGCTCGTCTCCGTCCTCGTGGTACCGCTCCAGAAATCTTAATGCTAATCTCCTGCGCTTTGTGTTGTGTTCGGGTATCATTTGTTTTGGCGCCCACCTCGCACACACACACACACACACACACACACACACACACACACACACACACACACACACACTTAAACAGCAGGTCTTTCCTGACTATTTCGTACAATAAGAAACGGGAAATCAGAGGGAAATGGCTATTCGTTCCGTAATCGTTAAACGACGGTTCTCGATATTTCGCCGCCGCATCATTGTACAAGGCCATCGTGACGACGGATGGTCTTCCACCGCGCTCCACACCATGCGCCGGGCCGACCTTCTAAGAATTTCCTGCACACCGGCGCTCCATTTGATTGCTCGTGGTGACCGGTCCATACACTTGACACAACTGACGATGAATTTCGATTGGTGTCATGATCTGTGCGTTGAAAACCTTCATCACAGTCACATCACAGTCATCGTTACTCTAATGTTACAATTAATGAACCTTTCTCCTATTACTTGTGTGTGTATTTTTCCACATGTAAAAGACTGGGAGATATGGCTCAGGGAATTATCTGATGTTCCTGCAGTCCATTAGATCGGGATGTTCTAGATTGAAGTCCCGACGGTGGCAGGATTTTAGACACTACCTTGTTAGCTAGGTCGAATTGAGTAGCTGTCTGGAGGAAAATTCTAGCGACTGGTTGCTCTGGTCGGTAGTTTCCCGTGGTTTATCCGATCAGTACCAAACGTATGCCAGAGCAGTACCCTAACAAACGGGCCACGGACCGCGCGCTATCTTTCTTACCTCTTGCCCTATCATCACCCCTTACACACACTTGTACTAACATGCACTATACTACTGTACTACCACACATGCCGGAAGTCCGATCTTGGGGAACTCCCCGCTAGTCGACAGTAGGTTGGCGCCGGGTCTCGCCATATGGTGGGGGAAGACCACCGCTACATTCCGAGCAAAACGTGCACTACACTTACGGTACTAATGACCTTAGTAGATGACGTACCCGGAATCACTAACAATCAATCAATCAATCAATCCACCTGTAAGACTTAATAATACATTATCCAAATGAGATGTACTATTTAATGAGGCGTGATACGGAAGGTCTTGAAAAGATAAGGATGAAACATGTACAACAGAAATGAACAATACAGTTGAATGGGAAGAACTTTAAATGTAAGTATTGGAGCGCTGGAACGCCAGAAAGTTGGAGAAACCTTAGGAAAACGTAATAATGGAACATCAGTAGCATTGAACATGAAATAGTACCTAGTTCTGTGTTAGCCGATTTTAATTGAATAATGTTAAGGGTAAATTAGTTAGACATTCGCGGACATAAAAAGTAAAGGTCGTGGGGCTCACATTAGAGTTCCCTGGTACGTCGCGGCAAGAAAAAGTTCTTCCCGGTTGCGGTAGTGGGATTGGTGCAATTGTCACGTTGGCAGCAGGGCGGTGACGGCAAGGGCGACGTAGAGGCGAGGTGACGAATATGCTGGAGAAGACGTGTGCGAGCTGTTGAAGCACTATGGGGCCGGAGAGGTGCTGGGAATGATGTCACGTCGGTGGGGGGGGGCGGGGGGCGTAAGCGGTGTGAGGCGATGGTGACGTGGGGCCGAGGTGTCGGGTAGGAGAGGGAGTGGACTTGGTGCAGCGGAGAAAGGAGCGGCGTCGTCGGGCGGGGTGATGCAAGGGATGAGCTCGTCACACCGATGAGGACGGTGGAGTGGGTGACGTGAGGGCAAGGCGGTGGGTAGGGCTGGGTAAAAAAGCTGTGGGAATGGGAGCGGCTGGGACAAACAGATGAGCGTGGGCGGCGAGGGCGGCGAGGGCGGCGAGGGCGGCGAGGGCGGCGAGGGCGGCGAGGGCGGCGAGGGCAGCGAGGGCGGCGAGGGCGGCGAGGGCGGCGAGGGCGGCGAGGGCGGCGCGGGCGGCGAGGGCGGCGAGGGCGGCGAGGGCGGCGCGGGCGGCGAGGGCGGCGAGGGCGGCGAGGGCGGCGAGGGCGGCGAGGGCGGCGAGGGCGGCGAGGGCGGCGAGGGCGGCGAGGGCGGCGAGGGCGGCGAGGGCGGCGAGCGGGCGATGTGGTGGGCCGGCTGGACAAGCGTGATGCGACGGAGGCAGCAGCGGCAGCGCGGGCGGCGCCGGTGTGTTGCGTGCGCGGGGTTATTTCTGCCCGCGGCGAGTGGGAGGGGCTGCCAATCAGTGGAGGACCGCGCGGGCGGCGCCCACCTTCTAGGCCAAGGTCGTCAGGATAAACACGTTTCGGACACCTCCAGCGGCTCTCTGCGGGAACATTACATTGCAGCGCTCGGGCACACGCCAAACATCCTCTTAATTGCTCTTTGACAATAACACTAAACAATCTCGATCATCGCAGTATATCCCTTCACAATTGCTAAGAGGCCCCTCCTTTATGATTAGAATCACATAAAGAGGTCCTTCCTATTGCGAATTTTTTATTAATGCTTTCAAAAATAGTGTTAGAGCTGATGTCATAGTGCGCAAGTCTTCATAGCGAACGATCATTCTCATTAACTTTTTATTACACTTTCACATTATTATAGTATTTGATTGATTACACAGAATACATACTACACAAAAGACATTTTGTAAGACAACAAGTATTTTTTACTGTTTTATCCCCGGTCTCCCCTAATTGTAATTACAAGTGGCACCTGAATCACTTGTTCGATAGGACTTTGCCTCAATTAATGTTCGAAGATAAGATTTAAACAATTTAATTTTCAACATAGAAATTCAAATTTCATTACCTTTTACATTCGCATGGATCTCTTTAGGATTATTAGTATATTTTAATATTTTGTCCATTATAAGTTTTAATCTGTGCATTCTTAAACATGTCTTGTATTTATTTCGTCCACTCTGCTTACTAATCTCTCGCTGTTTTATGTTATCATCTGCAATTTCGTGCCTCTAAAACTAAAAAGTTGTGTGCCCAATTTTATCTATTCCAGAGGCAAAAGTTGAGCAAAGTACGTTGGTTTGAAATTTACGAAGTGTACAAACGATAAGACAAATATGTAAATACCCGGCAAGTGAAAGTCATTCCAAATACATTTATGGATTTCTTATGCACAATTTTGATTATAATGTTTGTGCGTAAGGTGGGCCAAATGCCTATGGATACTGTCTCTGTCGTAGTCGCTAACAAGACGAGAATGGAGTTAGATTGTTTTAAATTATTCCCACGGAAAAATACTAGCACTTTTGAAGTGTGAAACTATGTAAAGAAGAAATGAGCGAGAGAGTTTTTAAAGCTCTAAGAGCAACAAGGAAATTTTATAAACTCTGGGAAAAGTACAGACCGACAGAAATCTGATATGTAGCCTTATTTCGCAGGGCACGTCATATAACAGAGCAAGGTTTGCTGCATGACCCCGCAGATATTTCTGCGTCCCAGACCTTTTAGCATCCCACGCACAATCGACGAGAGCGAGGTCGGCAAGTGATGATGTTACGTACCGTTCACTCGTTAGCAACTGAAAAGCGGACTTGAAAAGAGGATACATAAAAATGAATACTAGATTATTATTTGAGCTTTTTGCATCATAAGAAGTACGTGCTTTATAATTATTTCCTTTTCGACCGGCACTAAATATGATCTCACAAAAGGATACTCGGCGACAACACACACATGAGAGACAAGGGACAAACAACCATGCCCACGGCGGATCTCGAACCTGCGACTTTGGACAGAAGTCGGTACACGCTATTAGCCACTTCGGCCATCCTGGCCGGTATAATTCACAAAATTTAACAAGACATTTTAGTGTTTGCACATTTGAAAATACATCAATAAGTCTTTTACATATAGTCTACATTTACAGATCGAGATCAGATAGTTCTATATAATCACAAATATTTCAGAAGATACATTGACAGACTTCATATAAAGTTTATCCTAAAGTTAAAATAACTCTCAATCTCTCGGATTTTCAACTCGAAATTCTATCTCCCTATCTCATGTGTTTATTCCTGCCTCGCCTTCTCTGTCTGCTCCTCTCCTTCGTGCTCCCTGTATTTGAGCTCCACGTTTTGCTTAACTCTTTAAATACAAAAGAGAAAAAGGAAAGTGGAACAAAGCCAAAGACCAGATATGTGTACTTTGGCCTGAACGCCTCGACTAAGAAAAGGTCGGTAGCCTGGTCACGAGGAGTCAGTACGTTCTTGGCAGCGAAAGAAAGTTCTTTTGTACTTCACAATCAAGCTAAGTCAAACGCATATTCTGCAGATTGCAAGATCGAAATTCAAGGTTATATAAAAGTGACTTTGACAAATAACCACAAAAATACAAGGTTACGCAAACGAAAGTACAATCCAAACGTACGTACCAAAAAATTAAATGCCACCGAATTTCTTATGCACTTTTTTGGTCGCTCTTAATGAAACAACTAAACTAGAGCATAATCAATACAAATGATTATTTTGAAAAGTTTAAAAATGTACCTTTGTTTACAAGAGTTAAAAAGTGAGTTTTTAGATTTCGAGTAGGAAAGGTTGCATTCGTAGGGGAGACTATACATTCCAGATCAAGGACCGAGCGAAGCAAATCTACAAAGGAAATAAATTGTCAAACAGATTTTTGCTGGTTTCTTATGTCCACATGATTGTTTTTGCCATTCCAGAGTTTTGCTTCCTAAATGCACCAATATCGTTTCGAAAGATATTTGGACAGAAACAGTACTTTTCATAGTGTTAATACTAAGCTGTGGATTTATGAACAAGAAAGAAGAAGTAGAAATAAGGAGGCAAAAAACGTGTAAGATAGGCATTTTTTAAAAGGCAGTATATATTTCTCTTATCTTTATTTATTCTCTTGTGTAGAAAGTTTCTAAAGTAGTTGTGCAGTTGTAGTTGTAGAATGTCTAGTTTTTCAAATGTTGCTAATCTCGCTATGTTTTAAATTTAATTTTTATTTATTTATCTATAACGTTTACTCATTCTTCAACTATTTATAGTAAAAATGACGGGGAGAGATTCTGGAACTCAAGAAAACGCGCGTAAATGATCTTCTTCCCCGTATGTCACGTACAAATTTTACTGTTTTTTGACTAAGTAAATTTAAGTCTAAAATAAACTTATATAATTACCTTCATGGAATGTTTGCTTTCATTATTGTTCTGAAAAATTCTCTTAGAAATCCTTTCTTCCATTGTTGGGCAATCCGGACAAAAAAAGGTTGAATAGCAGTAGCTACCTAATTGCTTTTCATGAAATGCAATTCATTCTCTAATGCTGCACGGTATGATCTGTTTCCTCACATGTAATTTAAACATAACTGAAAATATTGTACGATTTGTTTTAATCACCATGCACAACACAAATGTAACTAGTGGTGTTACAACAGTACATACTTTCTCGCAATATACCTAAAAATATATTTCAACATTAGCAATTTTCAAAAATTCAGAGTTTAATAAAAATGATAAATTTTTCTTTTAAGTATCTCTTGTTCTATCCGTGGAAAACAATTGAAGCACACATTTGTAGTAAGTCTTTAATCTTTTTAATTTTTCATTAAATTTAAGCAGAAATTCTGCAAAAACCGCCTGTGGTATTTTAAAAGAACTATACATGACAGATCTATTTTTTTAGAACATATTTCATCTTTTAATCACTGTATTCAATAATGTAGACTACTTTTGCAATTTTCGAAAATAGTGTTCAGGCAGTAGAGCGGTATACTCAAAACCACAATAAAACAAACTCCATAATATTAAATTATTGCCTTTCCTTTGCATCACGCACACGTGTTAAAAACTGACGCCCCGTGACCAAACATCTCTGTCGCCCACTGCCCCTTCTGTTTTACTGTAGCATCTTGCGTTGGAAGATTCCGCGGAGGCCTCTGGCCCTGCGAACGTCGCGGGTCCCTGGCGGCGGCCTCTTCCTTGTTGCGAAAGCGCGCGGCAGCCGCCAGTGCTGACGCGCTGCGTTCCCCGCCCTCAGACGCACCTCCAATCGCGCGGCGGCACGCGCGCCCGCCGTCGCCGACGCGGCGCTGCCCACGATCGCCGCGCTTCCATAGGCGTGCGCACAGACACAGGCGCAGGAGAGGGGAGGCGCACACCCTCGAGATTTTGAAAGCCGTAAACTTACGCTATACAACAGTTTAAACCTGTAAATACATGTTCAGCCCCTGATTTTCCCCCGTGGCAAATTGGGGAATTGCTATACGACATTTGAGGAAGTGGCTCTCCAAGCCCCTTGGCAATGGTTCAAAGTAAAATTAATTTTATTTATTAATTCGATCATTAAAGTTATAATTGCATTCTTCTTGTAGTATGTTTTATTTATTGAACCTACTATTTAAATGTCTTATGTAAAAAAACAAAAAAACAAAAAAAGTTGGAAAAGTGGGCCCTGAAAAGTGTTTGCTCCCGTGCACGCTCGTGCGCGCTTTGTTCTAATCCCAGATGGACCACAACCCCCGGGCCGAATTGCACCGATGCCGGAATGCACCTGGCGCTGCTTCCGACAAGTCTGGTGTGCTTTTGTTTGACTTCGCAGCCTGTTGTTATACAAAATCAAACGTTCCTGCGTCGAAAAATTGACAAGAGTGCCCCAGATCATAGTGAGGATTCTCCTCTTTTCTTGTTTTTGATCCAGTAGCCTAACATTTCCCACCAAAATATCCATAGTTTCCCTTATAAAAAGTTCATATTCAGGAATTTGGCAAAAGCATGATTAATACATATACCAATAAATGGGCCAAAACGCAGGAATACTTTCTACCAGTAATAAAGACCTAATATTTTGGCGTAGTTACCGCAGAAAATTTTGAATGTCAAGTCCCATATTTCTGTGGTGACGGGGCTGGGATGTTCGCAATTATTTTCGCAGGGTGTTCTGCATGCAGGCCTCTTAAAAATTTGAAGCGTTTTAATTTTTTGAAACTACTATTTTTGATATATATAATTCACGTTTTTAAAATTATTCTTAACACTGTAAAGGTGATCAATGAGTTGATTGTTATAGTTTTGAGGTACGTCTTCTCCGTAACAATGTGAGGTTTCATTTACAGGCAATCGCTACTAAGGGTTAAAAAAGAGTGAAGTGTAAAAAGGGGTAAGTAACGAGAAGGTCTGCGGTGAAGATTTATTTCGAATTAAGCAGGAACATAGTATGGTTATATAATACAGAAACAATCCCACTATTGACGTTTACGTTTTAAGTACCTTCAGTGGGCGGATATTTCTTGTATAAAAAGGATCACGAGCATATTAACTTACTTTCTGACGGTTCTCGTTGACTCTAGACAAATCTATAAGATCGTTCCTTTAACATCTCTTTGCGATTTCTTCGTCCCTGCGAAAGATCATACAAGATCGCTTCTCAACGAACGCCGAAGAAACTACACGTGTGCACTTACAAGTAAAACCTCCTTCCTGGGAGTGACAATACTCTCCCTGTACCGTGACAAAGTCATAAGCAGTTCTGTGTAAGTACTGTGGGCCAGTATCCGACCGGCCGATCGCTACACGCCACCACACCAGGACGTGCTGCCCTTCTCTCTATTAACTATAATAGCTCACTTTGCCAGGAATTGCGCAGAACACTCGATATCCGAGGCTTCTCTAGTCGGAGCGCTGACTAGCAGAGCTTTATCGCCGAGGGAACTCTAGCGAAGACGCAGAGAGCGGTAGTGGTCTCCCAGTTCGATGACTACCGATTCCCTTGCATTATTCTACTTGTTTAATGGGCGTTTTAGTTATTTATTTACGTCAAAAACAGTTAAAACCTGTGTATGACGTGCTATGGGCAGAAGTTAATTTGAAGTTACATTTATGTCCAGAAGCAAAACTAGGGGCCACCTCAGCATTTGTTCGAGGATCAGGGAAACTGGACGAAAACCTGATCGAGATGGGGGTCATTGACCCAGAAGCTGAAGTGCAATTCTTGTTACAGGTTCTTTACAATTATACAATCCAAATGATATATAATGCATTAAATGTCATTTTAAAAATTAATGTTACTTTCCTTTTGGATGCTCACGTTTCACGGCAGTTTCGATTAATATCGTTAAAATGTGTATAATTAAACAAATTAGTTCATTATTCTCTAAAATATTGAAAACATAATATTTTGATCATTTTGCTTAGTTATTGCGCATATATCGATGACCGAAAGATTCGGTTCTGTTTCCTGATTTAAAAAAGTTTCAATCGGAGTGTACAACATCATATATCTAAATGCATAACTATTTAGAGATGAGAAAATGATAACCAGTATCACGTCGATTTGAGCTGTTTGTTACGAAATGTGGTAACATCGATTGTTGTCTTTGCATTTCTGGAAACGGCCTAATCAAGATACCGTTAATTCTATTAAATCAACACTGCTTCTTTTCATGAAATTTCCTAAAACTCAACTCCTAAAAAGGTATGAAACATGTTTTAATGGTTTCCTTTTCCTATCTTTAAAAGTAAAATATTACAAGTAACATTCAAACATCTCCATCAAAATAAATAAAAACAAAAGAATTTCAAACACTCAATGATTGAAAGTCAACACAAATCAACAAACTAGTCAGACCGGGCTATATTCTTTTTGATTAATTTTTACTAATTTTCTTAAACATCTTTTCATTCGCTGAAATCACAAGCTGTATGTATGGAAATCACAACAATTATTTTACCCGCGTTTTTGGTGTACTCCGATCCACTGCGCACTGATGTCTTTCAGGTTGCTAGTCACCGGGCGCCAACACAACATAGCTGAAGATACAACGGGCATCTAAGTTAATAAAGATCAGTCATGTCAAAGTCCCCCAAACTTACGGTACACTTTACAAATCTCATGGCTCATTAATTTAAATTTGAAAGTAATTATCTATTTTTTTGTAAGGGGTATCTGTTTATGTTATCCTATTTTTATGTTAACTTTGGCATCATGTTGGTTTAACTGATAGTATACATTTCTGTAAATCAGAAGCATGCCCACCTTAAAAATAAAATGAAATACTCTGGGTAATAGTTGCTCTACTAACGCGGTTATTTACTTTCCATATAAAATGGTTATCATAGTACTGCAAATGTCTTTTGGAAACTAACCTAGCCATTTGTTAACTTACTGAGAGTTATACTCGTTTATGGTACTTCCCATAGTTCATTAAACCGAAAGTACAGAATCTGCAGAAATATCTGTAATAGATTACTTCAACAGTGCTCACAAATACTCTTAGTATTCCATGTCAAATTTCCAATAACAAATTCCAAACAGATTTTTTTTCGAATATCTCAATGACGTGTACCAAAAAACTAACGCTCCTCTGCCAAAAGTGGAAAATAGAATCAATATATTTGTACTCCAACGGGTGAAATCAATTTCTGTCTAGCAGATCCCATGTGTGAGTGTGTCATTGTCCAGTACATAACCATAGAATTAGACAATGCAATTCGCGAGGAGCTGAGAATCGCATTCCACAAATTATCGCGTTCCGACGAGGTGTAAACTTTGTTGTACCGCGTAGAGGGTACAGCTAAGTCGTTACCTGATGTTAAAAACCGTTCTTCAAACAACGGCTGGGGCTAAGTTAACATGTGTGAGTTTGAACAGAGGGTGGTTCTGATGATTCTTATAAATAGAAATGTTGGATAGACGATGCCTTTAATATGAATGCCATTTGCATTTAATACTAATGCACCTCATTTGAAACAAATTTCTGTGAATCAAATAAACTTAAAGCAAGCTTATAATCGATTCCTATTTTCTCACATCTCTCTACTTTGTTAGTCCTAATTTGTCATACTTTTAACAAGAAAATTGTTTAAAAAAGAGACAACAAAGACTTTGGTATTACATAACAAATTCGTCGTATCCAAGAAACATAATAAAGAAATAAAACATCTACTATTTAATTACAGTTAATACAAATGTCATTCCTCACTTATTTATGAGCTTTGCTCCTAGGTTTTGGTCACACAGAATACTACGTTCATTTAATTTATTGTACCTTAAATATTTCTTTACCAAATGCTTTTGACACTCCAGATTGACAACGAAGCTGATATTTTGGATGTTCTCATTGCCAAAGACATCAATGCCCATCACGTTATCACCTCAAGCAGACCTTAACTCACTCACCAGTTCTTACTGCGTTAGGAACGCCAGACTCTGCCCACCAGTTTAAATGTAACCAAACTAATCGTAAAAGTTACTGAACTATTTTTCAAGAAATTTTAAATCAATCATTAATATTTCCTTCTAATATGGATAATGCAATTGATAATGCAATTGATTATGAAATTGAAAAAAGTCACAATCTCCATTCATCACGCGTTAAACTGTGCCCAGACACGAACTTTCACTCAAACTACAAATCCTTAAAACCCTCATATCTAAATAAATCCTTGAACTAATCATAAGAAAGCGAAAAATACGTAGAACATGGTAATCCCAGAGAAATGAACAAACCAGGAGAGCTTTTAATTATATTTCAAAAATAATTAAGCCTAAACTAAACTACTCCCGCTTTCAAAACTTCCTGATGCAACTCCATCCAGCTACGAAACCGTTATGACGGACAATCAAAACTATTAAGAAAGAGAGCTCTCCACTTCCCCCGTTGGAAAGTAAGTGCCCTAGCAGAATACTCAGAAAAAACATTCACTCCAAACCCTATAAACAACCATACATTCAATTCAGAAATTGAACATCATATTCAGCGAACTCATTCTACCGTTCCAAATCCAGAATCAAATTCATCTCCCCCTCAGATATTACTAAAGCCATTACACGCTTCAAAAACAGAAAGTGTCCGGTCACGATAATATACGTAGACACGCTTTAAAAGAATTCCCCCAAACCACAATAGTGATTCTAACAGCTATCTTCAACGCTTCATTAAGGCTAGGTTATTATCCGTCTATTATAAGTATATTGTCAACCTTGGTTAAAGTATTTGAAAAAGTTCTTCTGACTTTTCTGGATACCTGCGCCCGTTAAACTCAAGCCATTCCAAATACGCAATTCGGTTTCACCCATATCACGCCACTATCGATCAAGTACTTGAATATGTTGAATTTATTGTCTCAAGCTTCACGACAAAACACCATGCATCTTTGTGGATGTATCTCAATCTTTTGACCGTGTCTGGCACAAGGGTGTACTTTACAAATTACAATCTATTGGCACTCCTACTTACCTTCAGAATATTATTCAGAGTTTTATTGAAAACAAAACCTTTAAAGTTTAAGTAAACAATACTCATACCTCCTAGCTACGAAATAAAAGTAGAAGTCCCTTAGGCTCAGTACTTTCACCCCTCCTATTTTCACTAAACATAGCAGACACTCCTCTAACTTCTCACTAAACATAGCCACCTTTCCGGAGGCTGCCCAGTTCATTAATTTCTGTGCGCATTGAAAATTAGTAAAAACAATTTCTTTGGATTTTTCCTAGTTCATGGGCATCTAACAAAACCATAGACACCTTTCTCTTGGCCGACAGCTGCATAGTTTTCATTCAATTTCTACGCTCATTGGGAATTAGTAATATAGATTTTAGCAGCCAACGGGGATGGTCGAGGTGGCTAAGAACGTGTACCGACTCGCCGTATCGGTCCGAAGGGTCGCGGGTAAGAATTGCGCCTTGGGCATGGTTGTTTGTCCCTTGTCTCACATGTAGGTGTCGTCGCCTCGCGCTCTGCTGATCCCGGATCGGAGGAGCCCGCAAGTGTGTTGGTGTATAGTGTAACGAATATGGCACGAATATACGTCCAATCAGGCAATCGGTTGTCGGCTGTAAAAAGCTCTAGAGAGGAGAGGACGAAATATTAGCAAAAACTTTCATTCGAAAGATGCCAATCGCCCATCCATATACACAAACTGTTATCATACCTCTTATATTTTGAAATGTTTCAATTCGGCAGATAATAAATTGTATTACTTCTACTTTCGTAAATGTTTTTTATAATGAAGCTCAAACTACGTCCCTCAAAGAAGAATTTTATAAATTGATTGCAATAAGGACAATTTCATTACATAATTGAATAATTAATTAAATTTTATACATCTGATGCATTAAAGATGAAAGCTTTCTTCAGGCCTTATAATTAAAACGAAGAGCTATGATGTTTGATTAATTGAATTTATTTATTTATTTAATGAACAGAGATTTAGTTGCCATAAAAAATATAACACAAATGAAACAAAAAATAATTCATAAATAGGCCTCTGAGAAATTTGTACCACAAGTGTCGACTCTAAGAAAAGTATATAAAAATAAGAAAAAACATAATATGACGTATTACAACACGAGAGTACCGAGCCAAGTCACACCTCAATGACGCAAGTCACACCAAAACAAAACACTCCAAAAACTGTAACAGCCGAATGTCATCTAAAGAACAGCGATGCTTCTGTCGTTTTGTATGTAAACAAGGATAATGGAAATGCGTCATCCGCCGCGGGCACTACTGACGCGACCTGGCGGCGAAGAATGTCGGAGGGCGGGGAGGAAGAAGGTCGGGGAGGTTATCGTCGCTCGACTCTTGGAACCTCTCCGGGGGGTCGGGGCGGTCAGAATGAAACCGTAGTGGAATCTTCCACCACAGAAGAGTAGTGCACTCTTTAGCAGCCAGAATGCAATGTTATCGCTCTCTAGGGTGCACTGTCAAGTACAGAGATTTTAGACAGTTTGGAAATAATTCATTGCTGTTCCTCAAAACGGAATTGTCACGAAATAATCTTGCCATAACAAAACGTAGGCCTGTGCGACAGAGATATTAAGTGACAGTGATATTTAATAAATGCTGGGCAAAATCTAGTATACTTGGAAAATTTAGGTGCAGTCAATCAATTTATCTTGGTCAATCTTAGACCAACATCGTCAAATTTCAGAATAAATGAAGGATTAACCGCCCTGTTTTTCATCCGTTGAAACCGTCTTTCACATAACGAGTTAGTTTACAGGTAATCCAAATTGTGACCATGCCAAAGAGTATAGAGTTTCAATAGTGGTTAGAGCAGCTGAACGTAAACCAGAAGGCCGGAGTTCGAATCCCGGTCGGGGCAACCAATTCTTTGAACAAATTTAATTAAATAAATTAGCGTGCAGATGCAACCCGCGGCACGCTGCAATACGATACTTTTTTAATTTAATTTTAATTTAATTTTTTCACTTCACATAAACTAATAAAGGGTATTGGAGAGAGTACATTTCACTTCCGAAGGACTTAGCTCTGTTAGTGGTTGCGGTCACGAGATCAGTTTCCGTTGTATTCCTCAGCCATGCGGGAGACCCCTGTTTGTATAGGCTGCCTTTCAAAGGTTTTCCTATTTCATAGATATTGCAGGACATTAAGGCAAACAACGCACGCGAATGACGTATTTTCACACGTTCACAGGTAACCCAATAGAATAAAATTCAAAAGCATTATGTGTTATAATTATACAGGTATTCTCTTTGACAAAATAACCTCAATAACATTAAAAATTAAAAAAGTTTATGAATAATCGAATTTCTACCACTGGGCGACCACTAATATATACAAGATATTATTCAACCAACTGAATATACAGGATGTTTTAAAAAATTATTTACTACTTGCTCAATAAAACTGCTTTCCAGGGATGTTCAATTTATAAAAGCTCTATAAGCCCAGCAAACTTTCCTCTACAACTTTGACCAGGAGATCCTAAGGATCTCCGAGAATCGACGGAGGCTGATTTTGAACACTAGCTATATACTCGAAGATCGGTCGAAAACATAATACTCACCTCTTAAACACTTACATTAACATACACTACGCTACCACACATGCCGGGAGATCGAATGGGAACTTAGAGCTTATCCCGGCTGGGGCGGTGCCCCGCTGGTGGGAGATACCTGGATGGGGAAACCCAGCCTACGGTAGGTCGGCGCCGGATCTCGCCATACAGCGGGCGAAAGACCACCGCCACCTCCGGAGAAAAAAACTGCAATATACTTACGGGACTAATGACAGTAGTTGACGTGCCCGGAATCACTAACAATCAGTCAATGGGACCTGGCCAAATATAAATTGGGGACCAAACTAATGCAGGCTTACCTAGGACTGATTGTACAAATAGATTGAAGAATGGCGAAATGTCATGTTCGCCGTTATAGAACATTGGTTGAGAAAAAAGGAGAAAATAAAAATGGCAAGATAAGCAGAATTTCGCTTGTAAAATACGAGGCACATAAAGCAAGCCGTAAAAATATTGGGGTACAATAGGAGGCACATCTGTGTAATTGACAAAGACATAATAGAGCCAGCTTTCAAAAGAAATAACTGGTACCTATACGGTAATCAACAAAATACTTCGAAAGAAACAAGCCAAACTAAAGCCTGAAAAATTGGGAACTTCTGTATTTTCAAGAAAGTTCATAAGACATCATTTGAAGCAGTCTATTTTTAACAAAAAAACAAAGATAGAAAAATGGGAGATATTTTTTAGATAATTTTGAAAATGACCCACGGGCTTCATGTGCAGTACCCCCAAAATTGAGTGGTATGTTTTTCCAAATTACTGGTCTTTGAGCCAGTTCAGATTGATGCTTTGAAAATAACAATCGCTTTTTCAATCATCGGGTTATCAAAGGATCCCAAAACGTGCGTTTCCGCTAAAATCTCGAAATCGATTTTCGGGAGCATTACATAACTTTCTCTATATTCGTATGTCTCCGAGAAAGTAGAAACTTACCCAGATGCATGAGAATAGGAAACTAAATAGTGAAATTCTTTACGGGCGCTAATTTGAAATGAATCATTGCAACTATAAATTTCAAAAAGGATTTCCATAAAATATTTGAGTGTTTCAAATCCAAAGCATGCATCAATCCAAAAGACGCGTGGCTCACTTGGAAAAGTGTATCATGTTTTGAAGTTCACTGCTCTCCATCAATTAGCATTATCTCAAAACTCATTTTCTTCCAGTTGCAAAGGAATCACGGAATGTCAAGATGACCATGTTACTATAACATATTTGACAAAGTCTGAAATTAGAACTGACCCCAGAGAAAACGTAATTATGAATCTACAATTTTCGTGAACTACGTCACACATCAGTAATTATATTTTCCTTCAAATCTTCTTATCATAAAAGTACACTGAGTTCATGTAATATACCCAAGGTTTGGAAATTTAATCCATGTAGCTTATAAATGAACTATAAAGTTACGAAATGAAAATTGCAAAATATAAGATGAAATGTCAGACAAATGTTATTTCAAAAATGACTACATTAGAGAAGATTACCTACTAATTTATACGATGTTATTCAGATTATTTAGGTTTTTATAATTTTCGTTGTCTCTAATGAAAGGTCGAAACATATTTTGACCAGCGTTACACAGGTTGTGCGACGTGAGAACTAGTTGGTTACAAAATATCTCTTCTCTTTCCCACCGGTAAGCATCTCATTCCCAAGTTATCAACTACAAGAAGTTACAACATACTGCGTGTTTTTTAACTGACCATATGTGACACTGTGGGCAACTCAGACATTCTAGTAGCCGGTGAAGAATTCCAAGTAGCTTGCAGCAATGTTTCAAACATTTTGTATTTTTTCCTTGAAACTGTTTGATAATAATGTCAAGAAGTTGAACTCCGCCTTGACACCTCATAAAAGAACAAATGTTTTTACTGTTTAATGATATATTCAGGTGACATGCCGAAAAATAATTGATAGTAATCTGAATCAATAAGTTCAAGTGAATTACAATAAATTAATATTTATGATAATACTTAAGTATATAATACTCTATTGTATTCCATTATTCAACTCCCATAGGTAAACCTACTTTTCTTCATCTCCACAGCCACAACCTTACTGGGGAGTCTTTGTATTACACATTATTCTGTTTGTGTTGTAGGAGAAGTAAGTTGAAATTGAGTGTTCCTAAACGTTTTTAGGCATTCGGTGATCAAGTGTAATATCTTCTGTTTACTTATAGGGATGAATACTACGTGATTAAAGGAATTTCACAGTATTGGGATATTATTAGTGTGTTCAAATTCCTTTCTAACATTTTTTTGTATATTTTTGTTAAAATTAAGATTTTATGTTCGTATAAGGTAAATAATGTTTGCAATAGGAAGCATTAGCTTTCTGTCGATATTAGTTAGAATGTACTACTCTTTACGATTACGTATGGTAAGGCGGAAGGGCGACCCTGACAACCCAAGCCTCGCCATATAAATAAAGCCATAATATTATTAGGTTCAAGTCCTAACATTATCTATTCATGTATTCCGAAATAAATATCGCATTAAATAAATATTTTCACAAGATATTGTTAAATCCCCGAACTCCAGGATTGGGTTGTTTGTTCTCCCTCCAACATGGACTATAGAGTTGAGAACGCTCTAATTTGTTCCACTAAGAACTCCCAATACTATGAACTACTTTTAATTTCCTCGTCGCCAAGGACCGACACAGCAGCTGTATCAGTCATGTTCATCCCTTACTTCGATCCTAGGCTACGCGAATCTGGTTAGGACGGGAATTTCTCTACGATTTAATTTGGGTAAATATTTATCTAAGCCTCTCATGCATGCCACAAACGTGCATATGATAGAAAGGATTTTCCACCCTTCGGGAACCATCGTCTCAGTCAGATTGGAAGACTATGTTTTATGCAGCTGCAATACAGGATCAAGTGATGCCAACAAAATGCCACAACAACCGGCTGCCTCTAGTACATTACTCACGGTTATGAGGATATTACATTTTTCGAAAAGAATATAGTCCTACCAGTCCTGAATTGCCGAAGTGGCAAAGAGCGTGTACCAACTCAGCGCTTCGGTCCGGAGAGTCGCGGGTTTGAGTCCCGCCTGGGACATGGTTGTTTGACCTCTGTCTCTTATGTGTGTGCTGTCGCGGAGGGTGTCGCGTTCTACTGACCCGAGATCGGAGGAGCCCGCAAGTGTGTTGGTGTCTAGTGCAAGGTCAACTGAGCGTCCGATCGGGACGTAAAGGGTTACTGGTCGGATGGATAAGAGTCCTAGAAAAAAAATAGTACTATGTAAGCAACCATGCAGTGGAAAGGAATGCCAATGGCCTAGGCCAGAGTGAAACCAAACGGCCCTTCCCCAGCAAAAACCGGCTAGCGAAAAAAAGCGCCGCCCCCCCCCCCCCCCTGCACGACGAGTCTGCGTGGAGAAAGGCTTCTACGGCGATGCCTTCGCCCGCGCGTCGCCTTGGCGGGGGCAGGAAGCGGAAGCCAGGTTCTCCACTGACCTTCCGCCTCGCGATGCAAACAAATGCCAGTCGCCGCACGCTCGATCTGAGCCAACACCCACGACCCTGGCGTCCGCTGCCAAGAGGACCAAGAATCATGCACAGTGTGTTCGCCGGACAGCAAGGTCACCTGCCCACTGCCGGCCCTCGCTGGCGCACGGGGGATTTCTTGAAACTCCGACGATTTCAAACCGAGACGGCTTTGTTGTTCGGGATTTCCCGGGTTAAGCTAGTTCAGACTGGAACATTCCTTGAATAACTATACTCAGGCAATGTACTGGACAGAAACAAGTAGTATATGTGGGATGCCCTGTTGTGGAGTCAGCGCGAAGCGAGGAGTTATGTGACACAATACAAAATGTATGCCTATGACGCATTTCCATCCTATGACTCTTCATAAATATATTCCAATTTAACTAAATTAGACTTTGTTAGTGCATGAATAGGAAACCAGCCAATTTCTTATGCTCTAATTTTTATTGTTTAGACAACTAAGTACTCAGAATTATTTTATTAGTACTTTAATTGTAAGAATCTGCGAATTAATGGGGAATATAGCGATACGAAGTCAACAAATAACCGCAAACCCTCAGATTTATTCCCTTCAAATATTTTTTTCAATTTAGAATACTTGTAATTATATATATTTATCCCTTTTTATGGAGAATTGTTCGTGTTTTAATTTTTATTCATAAACACGCTCTTCAACAACCTCTACCATTTACATTTCAATTCTAAATGCTACACACATTACAGAAATTAATCAATGTTCTTCTTTTGAATTCTCTCACTCGTGATAGAACAACTTTCTGATAATATTAACTTAGATTTTTTTGTATATATTTTCCCGTAAACTTCTGAACCCATTGTAAACATGAAAACGCATTTTCAATGGAAAGACTAGAGGCGTGTGCATGCAAGCAAGGTCGCCTGCCAGGCCATCCCACGCCGCCTCCGCCTCCGCCTCCGCCTCCGCGAGAAAGTGTCGAGTCTCGCGGCGCCTGCGATTTCTCGCGCGCCGCGCTCCATTTGCGGACAGCGGCGGCAAAGTGCGCGTGAGAAGAGTATGGATCATAAGCGCTCTCGCCGTTCATACCACACGAACGCGGCCCAGAACTATTTAAGGAAAATATAAAGCGAGTGTTTTATTTTAGAATTATGTATTTCCACAATCATAAGCGCTCTCACCTCTAATACGAAACGAAGGCGTCCCATAGCTCTTTAAGGAAAATTTGAAGCGAATGTTTTATTTATAAATCACGCACTACACACACGCTTCCTTTACATTTATTTCTCTCCTCACGATGTGGCGGTAAAAATTAGGAATCAATAAGACATATTGGGAGGCTGGGAGGATGAACTCACTAGTTTTTCAATAGCTCCTCTCATTTTCTCTTTTAATTTATTTTTTAGTTTGTCTGGAGTTGCTCCTCGCTCATTTACCATTATATTTACTTCAACAGAACCCCATTGGTAAGTGTCTCCGTAGTCAATAGACAGTAAGGCGTGAATGTAGTACAACCGTTTTCTTGCACTCTCCAAAATAGCACCCATCCGATACACAAATAAAGTAAGCAAAAAGTAACATACCAGTACACAAAATTTGTTAGCATTGTCAACATGAATTGACGACGAATATGAGTGTATTGAATAAAACTGAAGCAAAAGCAGAAGACAGAGTACAATAATGGTACTAACAAATAAATTCCACATAGCACCGTACTTACAACAGTACAATAGTCCACACAGTCCACATTACACTATAAGTTATTGGATTAATTAAGGTCAGTATAAATAGTGGCAAAAGTAAACACCAAACATATCTAAAATATGTTCAATATTTTTTACAACTTAGTGTGAATCTATTGACAAGCACCGATCTACACACGGGTACCATCAAAATGGGGCGCCATTAAAGTATCATATGCTTACCTTATTTTGAGCATATACAATTTATTTCAATTGTCTCCTTAGTTTAGGTCACTTGTTACTTATTCGCATCTACCCCGAGGATATGAGAGTAAATGTAAATAAGACAGAAGATTTTTTCTTGACATAAATTACTTTTTCCTTTAAAATTCCTATCCAAAGCTGGCTGTTTTATCCATCAGAAGGGTATGACGAACTTATATAACAATTTGGTCATTGAAAAAACTTTTGATCTAAAATGAGAGTACGATTTCTAGATGTGAAACAGCCGTTTTAATTTCCACAATTCACCCTATCCTTCTATATTTTCGTATGTGAAATCATTACTATCTGTTTTCTTCTGGTGCTTCTGCATATCGGAAGCCAGAGACAGAAATGGACAACCAGACAGAAAAACCAGATTACGGATCGTGAATGAACAAATGCGGATTCTAAGTTCTTATTAAAGAATTTCGGGGAATTATTCCAACCAACTTTGAAGGGAAAAATTGTGTTGGGATTTTAATAATAGTTGTGGTTACGATCATATTGTGCAGAATGTAATGATTTCACGGTCCTTTTCGACATTTCCTTTCAAGAAATTTGACATAACATAACGAAAGCTACATCACACGAACTCCATCATACGAAACCCCTTGTAATTTATTTGAACAGAATTTGTAGTTGGCAAATCATTAATTAAATATTCTTACATTTTTAAAAAAAGGAGGAGATGTTTATTGATAAAAAAGTAAACTCTCGTTAGTCATGAAATATAGTTCGCCTCCTAATCCTCTCTGCACTAAGTCTGTTTGTAATGTTCTGGAAAGGCTGTGTTATCTAACAAAACGCTTATAAAACACATCAAAACAATAAAGGTTACCAGCCATTGCACGAGTCAATGAACTCCGAAGCTTACTACTGTAACACTTTGAAGCAACCTAATTTTAAGGTTCCTTCAAAGTCATTGTGCTCGTCTTACAATTGCCAGTGTCTAAGACAAACATGCAAAACAAAGAAATGCCTTTTACAATTTACATTAGGATAGATGACCGTGCGTTACCGAAGCCACAATGCGACCAAGTTTCCCAAGTCAGCATTTCCGGTTACACTGGACTCATTTTTCCGTTGTCGTAATTGAATGAGCGAGCAAATGTAAAGGCTGTGTGGCAACAGACTGTATTAAAATGTTCGCTAATGTGAAAAATAATAATCTGGGAATGGCCACAATGGTTTCTTGAAAATCAAACTGAAAACGAAGGGAGATTTTTACTGTAATTGATTAATAGAGTGCGGCAGTTAAGGAACTTATTTTACTCCAAACAGGCAGGCAAAAACTCATACAAAAGGGCATTTATTCTAGCAAAAGTAGGGGTGCAAAAAGGTATGTAAACAATGGAAAATCACATTTAAAAGGAATTATTGTCAAAAGTAAATAATTAAAATGATTCACATTTTCATTCATACTTTACAATTTACATTATCACTTAACACATAAGAAAACCGATCTTTTTTGTAATCATCATTCCATATGACCATCCGGTAGAATGGCAAAGAATTTCTTTTACTCGCGACACTGTCTCTTCCAATTGCTATTGTGGACTCACTTTTGAATCTTGAAATGGCACCAGTGAAAACGGAATTATGTTTTTTGTTCTTCGCACTCGTGTAATCGCCAGCTCTGAGAGCGGAATATCGTGTACGAAGAGCTGTCTTCAAAAGGGATCCATTTTCAAAAGGAAGATGGGATTACTCGTGAGCGAACAAAGCCTGTAGGCACAATGAAAAAATCAAAAATCTTGACTGGTATCATCTTCCTTTTTCACTTCGATTTTAAACACAGCCTCTGTTTCCATAGAAAGGCAAAATACAACGGTGCCTTTGTGTTGTCCAGGCTTGCAATATAACCAACATGATCGCGATCAACGCAAGTGTCAGGAGAAGAAAAAGTAAAATAATGAGGAAAATGATAGAAAAGGGCCAAAATAAGACAAAATAATAAAAATAGGCATCAGAAGCTAAAATAGACAAACAAAAGCAGAATGTAAACGTACTAAAACCACCCCAGAAGCATAATTAACCTATTGTTAAAAGACTCCAGATAGTAAAAATAACAAAAAGGCATTTTGTCAAACTTACGGACTCTATTGGTAAAGTAATGGAGTGTGCAACTAAGAGCATTGACGATGTGGCTTCTATCTTATTTTATATTTCACGTTCTAAAGTGACCAATTAGCAATAGTAAAATTCTACATTGTGAGGTTTCGTAATATAAAAACTATTCCCGAAGAAGAAACGAAAGTAGAAAATTTGTATTTTAATGTTTTTAAGTATGTGTCATGATTCACGTTACACAATAAATATAATAATATTTCGTAGATTTTTAATAGGTTTCATGCTTCATTTATGCTTTCCTTGCATCTGAAATATAACTTTAATATTAAATAATAGTAATAAATAATAGTAATAATAATGTTAGTAATAAAATAAGTATCTAAAATACAAAAAATATTTTCACATCGAATTAATAAAGAACTAGTGACAATTGCCATAATTTTGAAGCGTTGAACGCCTTTCAGTATAATTATTTTGAACATAAATATTTGCTAAATATGATTACAAAGAGTTTTCCCACATTTTGAATGTACTCTTTATCACCCTGACTTCGGAAACAGGGAAGCATTTTTATCTAGTAAGACAAATCTTGTTCTGAGAAGCATTTAGAGTTTGAGGGAACTTTCGTCTGTTATTCAGTTTTGCGGAACAATTTAAGTTTCCCAAAATTTGATAGATCTTAACCCCCAATATATTGACTAATGAACTACTTTATCGTTGATTTCACTTCCTAAATATAAATGTTATATAATGTGTACAATGGGACAAAATCCCTTTTCTTTAGATTTACTAAAAATATCAACATCGCTTTCGCAGTATCACGTGACCTCCCCTTCAAATGACGTAGTTCGAAGTCAAATTTTCGGCGAAGATGATTACTTGTCCTCCAGTATCTCTCGGCACCAAGCTTCCCCTCGCTCAAGAAATCATGTTTAAAAAGAGTTCCATGACGTCAACAAAAAGACCGGCTCCTCTTCCGCGTAATACATAACAACTTCGTACTCTATGTTTAGAGTGCGCCTGTGGCCTCCAAGTGGCAAAGGAAGCGTCTTCGGCGTGAGGATCCAGGGGTCACCAAACTACTGCCCCAAGATCGCTTTCTATTGAATCGTGCAGTCGCATTCGGGTCCGTTGATTGAATGATTCTTTTCAGTTTCCAGGAGCATCAACTGCTATGGTCATTAGTTCTCAGTGTAGTGCATGCTGTAGGTGGAGCAGTTCCTCCCCTTGTAGAACGGGATACAGCGCTGACTTACACGTCGACTTATGCGGGTTTCCCCTCCATTTATCATCGCCGGCAAGCACGGAACGAACCTGAAGCCTCCCCTCAGGTCTCTCGACTTGTGCGGTAATGTAGTGCACGTAGGCATAATTGTGTGTGTTTCAGGGGTCAATGATGAAGAATGAATGATCGCGCCTGATTCATGGCCCGAGTGTTAGGTCCGATATTCGCCGTGGATTGACCGGAGCAACCCCGAAACAACTGAAACCACGGATTTCCGACCGGTATCCTGCTGAGGTAGCCACCTCGGGGAGAAAATTTATATTTATTATGACAATCATCACTGCACCTACTTCCACCTCTAAAGCACGTTTTAACAAGATGACATACATGGTTTCAATGCATCCCCTAATTTCACACGTTAATCTCCGTCCACGATATAATATGACTAGGCCTCGGATGAGAACGTGTAGCACGATCATAAAAGAAAAATTAATAATATTAATAATACTTGTATTTCTCACTCCTGCGACCACGTTTTATCTTTTTGAATGAAACTTATAACAGGTTTCTTGTAGTTGCAATTATACATGAAAGAAATGACGAAATATATGTTTATGGTTTCATTTTACATACATACATTAAAATATAGGTTTATGATTGCATTATTTTGCATATTTATTTCTATTATATTTTTAACAAAGCCGAATATTTCATAATACTCAAACACTCGTCTATAATAATTCACTTTTGCGAATTATTCAGTAAAGTTAGACAATACGTAGGTATGGAGTTCTAGAGTCCAACTATTAGTCTCAAACCTCTGAACGACGTTTGCGGCAGTGTCAGAAGAAGCAGCGGTAAAAGCGATCACTTAAGCGGCACGAAACAACGGGAGGATTTCCGCGAGAGTTCGGAAGAAGCTCATCGGCGCTCAGCACGTCGGTACAGCTAGCGCCCTCCCACCCATCAACCCCCTCTGCAGCGGGGAAGTCCGCCCGAACAGGAAACATGGCTTTTCTGGAGTAAGCTGTGCAACAGGAAATGGGATATTGATTTCAATTATTGCTTCAATAACACGAACTGGAACATTGGGTTATTTCGTACTCCAACAAAAATAAAATATAGGAAGTATTTTGGGTTATACTCAAATCGTGGGATACCGAAGCAATATCACTTTATTTCACTGTTAAGTGAAAGTAAAAAGAACTTAAATACTACTTTTCCAGATTTTCCTTAAAACTTAAATGGTCAACGTATTACAATTTCGGATCAGTTCAGAAATAATGTTCGTATGAATTCAGTAATATTTTATTTCATCCTTTCGCTGTGTATGTGTCGTTACTTACACGTGCAAGTTTCTGAAAACTAACAATTTTTTTCGTTTTACGATCCTTTTCAATAAACCGTAAAAATAATTATGCAAATTTAATTGGCAGAATAATACATTAAGTCTTAAAAGTGTAAATTTGTGTAAATTTAAAAAAATGAAACGCATTAAAAGTATTTTAACACTTTTGACATTTTAATTGAGTGCACCCCTCTTAAATATTTAGTTTGACGATTATTAACTTGTTGATAATTTGGTATTTCATCTTTTATGCATAGAATGAATCAGCTGTCGATCACATTCGGCCAATCTTCACCCAGATTTTTCAAAATAACTATACAGTGATTTCTTTGAAGAAATGTTTCTTTTCGATTTTTAGAGTAGAATCTTAATAATAACTGGATTTGTTTTGATAATTGGGGGCTAAGAAGATGTTATAATATATTGATGGTAGCAGAAGCACTAAGGTCAGTGTGCCTAGCATATGTACCAATTTTTGGGTATTTAATTCTAGAATGAATGATTCGTCGCAAGAATATTAATACAATGGTTATCATAATTTCATCTGATAACTCCTGTCCCAGCAACACACAAGCAGCCCCAGAGCCGAAATTTTTCACCGGTTTTCTCACTTCAAACTTGAAAATAGTTGTCTGAATGTCCGATATTTTTCTTCCTACCATTTTAAATGCTACGTGATACAGCTACAAACAAGAATTATAATCCCGAATGATAACGCTTCTCTCTTCACCTGTGGTTTCATTCATTGCATGGCCAATTTCATAAATTATTTATAATCACATTTTCACAACGAGTATAAGAAAGATAGGCTACTGAAGCCTCTGTCACGCTCCTAAATTGAATTACAGATGCTAGAAATGCCAGAACAAACATTAATATTAGGACAAGCAGAAGGAAGATACTTGTACAAATACTTTATACGCTTGTATTTTAAGTACTCTTGAAGTACTCATGTCTCCTTGTGACTACTCTTTTTACACTTCCCTTTTTAAGGAAATATTGTGAAGTAGAACTGTCCTGCCTTCTTATTGATAGGGTTTTTAATTTAGGTGCAGTATATTATTGCAAATAAAACGTCTATAAAGTTTAAATATTTGTTCCTGTAACTTTAGAAACTAATTGCTACATTCTAAACAAAAAAGTGCAATTCTTCACAATAATACATTGAGAATAATAAGAATGATATATCGCCATGTTTCTCTTTTAGAAGGGAGACTGCGTAGGTAAATTTCTGGCTACTTTTCATAAGGTGACCAGAAAGGCGATCATGTATAACTACTCTCTTAAAAAGGAAGATTGTTTACAAGTTTTTTAGAATATGAAGTGACTAACGAACTTTGCGCAGTATAAATAAGAAAACAAATTGTAAGCTTGAAACATCATCACATGTCGAAATATCGCTCTAGTACACACAATTTGTTCACTTTATGAGCAAGAAAAGAAACATCAGTTTTCAGAATCTTAAACTTACCGAATATGTTTCTAGTAAAATACACGTTATAAAAACTGGCAAATTGGAGACGATATGACAGGTACGGGCAGATGGTATTGTCTCGTAACCTGTAGCGGTTCTCAGTTTGCAAGGATAACTAAAGTAAATATTATTTTCTCTGGCTTTTGAAATACGAAGGTCATAGATGTTTAGTTTTCAGCATGATGCCGAGTTAACCCAAGGATAGTCTTCCTCGTAACTCTGCTATTCTTGACCACATTCTGTAACTACTTACATGAGACAGTCCCTGTTACATTATATATGTTTTGAAACACAGTTATCTGAGAAAAATTTTGCGTAAGAACTCGCAGTGATCAAACAGTTTTTCAAGGACCAACAAATTAAATTTTAAATTTAGAAGTATGTAAAAAACAAGGATATATAAATGACTCTTCCACTCGTGAAATTAACACCTATATCGTTAAACTATTCATTTATCAAATCTTTATGCTGTTCTATTAAATCGCCAAATCGTTAAGCTAGAGAACGAAATGGTTCGCGAAGTGTCTTTCAGAGATCCATTACTGACGGTAATAATTGACCAAGTGGAGAAAGAAATAACAACGTGAAGAGTAATGGCAACTCAGGTTACAAAGAAAGGAATAAAAGAAATATTCTTGAAGGAATACCTCTTTTTATTGTCATCAGAATGCGGTTGGTCATTGCAATAGTCTCTCCCTGTCTTAGAATTATGCATGAAATACGTCAATGCGTGATTACGACCTTTCACAACCAATTTTTTTCATAAACACATAAATTATACAAACGCGACTTACCACAAAATTTATCAGACGCTATTTCTAAGAGGATTTTCATCTCTTGCCTTAAGATATTTCAGCGTTAATTATATAACATTTTGCAAACTGACGTAAATTTTTTGTATTCTCAAGAGTGTGCCTCTCATTACATTCCCGCTTCGTCATTGGTGACACACGAAGCGTTCGCAGCCATAAACAGAAAAGGTCACTTCGGCACATTCACTCCCAAAGCAGTTCCTGGACTTTCATTTTCTACATTAAGCGGGAAGCTCGCACGTACCTGTCGCTCTGTTCTGAAACAATGTTGTGGGGTTCCAAGCCCTGGTTCCAAGCACTGTTCATAAACAACTACAATGTATGCGCATGCATGATTTACAATGTATGTAGATTCCGTTCATCCGGAAGAGAGTCATTGATGATGCCTATCGTACACTAGTCGTAGCCTTTTAGACCTTTACATCCCTGACGTACTAGAATAGGCGGCACTCTACGCTTGTAAGCTATTCACGATTGGCGCCTCTTCAGTTATTGTCAGCGGTTTTTAAATCATTATATTGCTAATAAAGTTTGAATATTTCGTGTAATCTTTCGCCAGCCTGGCGAAAGATTTTGTAAGTCTCAGGCTCAGAACAGCTACAGTTAAAATGTGCAAGGTCACATAATAATGTAGGTGACATAAACACACTTCAAATGGCTAGTATTTACTCGCGATGCAAGTAAATACTAGCCTCACTCAGCCTTGACAGAATCGGCCTACCACATAAAAAGATCCAATGATTGCACACATGTGCGTTTATATTAACCTTTTAAAGTAACTTCACCGCTAAAATACATTTCACATACTACTTCAATTAGAATGTACCGCAAAAGTTTAGATATATGAAAATCGAAATGCGTAAATGTGACGTGCAAGATGTCACAGGTGTCACCTAAGGCAACCATCTAAAGATAAGTTAATGAAAGGCGTCCGTTGGAGAGAAAGGTCGTTATGTTTGAAATGTTTTCTAAACCTTTCTTCGGACGTACTCAAAAATGACATTCCTTTCGCCCTTTAGCGGTTTTTGTAAAACATTACACTACTAATAAAGTTTGAATAATTCGTATAATTATACGAATGTACCAGATAGTAGAAGTAGTAATTAACTATACTATATGATACATTCTGTTTAGTTCGCGTATACTATACTATACTATAATTATTTTTATTTCTATCTCAAGTATCCTTTTTCTGTCAAATTAACGACGGAATACTTAATGAAGACTAGCTTTGGGCTCGAATGCTCAGTTTAGACCATTGATATCCTTAGAATTCGGCTTCTGTCGTTAATCGCGTTGCGAATCGTTTGCAGGCAAAACCTTTACGCATTGGGAACCGATTTGTCAAACGATATTTTTGTGGTAAAATGACGGCGGGCGTAGGGTTCTCAGAGGGCAGCTTACCTGCGGAGCTCCTCAAGGGTGAGTTTGGTGACAGGCGCCGCGCGGCACGTGCTCTTCCCTCTCTCGCATGCTGCCACGTGACGCCCGGTGCTGGGCACGTGCCTTGGAGACAAGCCCCTGCGTAGATACGCAGGAGCCTGTGTTTCGCGTGGTTTTGTACTAACGGAAACCCAAGGAATCACGTGACGGGCGGCGAGCAGTGTGGCCCTTTTCCTTACCAGCCCAGCTCTTGTCAGGCCAATGGCGGCTTCAAATTATATTTAAGTAGAGGGATGGAGGTAACAAATTGAAGGAAACATATTTTAAATGGACTTTGTATATTTCAATAACTATTGAATTCATACTTTATCGTCACTTAGAATATCTTAGTGTATAAAGAAATTGAAGTTTAAATATCTGTATGATATTATTATTTATAATTTGGATACGAACTAAGCGGTGTTTAAAATGTTTTAATTAACACATAATATTATTAGAATACATTTACAGTCGATCCATTAATTTGTAGCATATTAATGTATTTAAAAATCATTTTTAATCTCATTCTTAATACTCTACATTTTGAAAATGAAGGGATTGAACACCGTTTTGAAATATGCTAGAGGTCTACTTCTATATAGCATTTTAATCACATAAGGCAAAGCAGAAAAGAAACGTCAAAATAAAATAAGTTTCTCGACAAGAAAAAGAATATATCATAAATATTCACACATATAACACAATATACCACAAATATATATATATATATATATATATATATATATATATATATATATGATTATGTATATATGTATATGATTACTTAAGCAATAACATGAAAGATAGTATACTGGTGTACTGATCTTCATTTATTTTTGTGGTTAGAGCATTACTTTCGATATTTTATGTTCTTCACGTATATTTTTAATAAACGTTTGCTCCCGTCAATCAGCAATAGTTCTCCACTCTCTATAAGGGTAGAAGGAATCACCCCTACCCTAGAAACGGCACAACGGAATCGCAACGGAACGAAAAATAAGTTTTTAACATATTTTTGTTTTAAGAGTGGCCGATTTTTGTAATTTTTTGTACTGTTTCCGAAAAACAAAGACTTTTACTCTGTCTTAAACATTAATATTTTTTAAAATTTTTTTTGGACTACTACTTTTAAACAACAAAACATCATACATGATTATTCTAGAGCCATACATTGCTTTGAAACATTAAAAATATGTTATGTACTTATCACACGTTCTCGTACATGGTAGCAACGAGGTTTGAACAAGCTCTATGTATATCCATAAGGGATATTAATGAATTGTAACAAAAATATATTGACAGTTCCAAATAATAGACCAAACTACTCTTTTTCATTAAAATAAACATATTTTGTTAATTTTTTAGAAGGGCCTTGCAATCTTGCAACCTCGACAATGGAATACACGAAGTTATTTTCGATTATTCATTTTGAGGTTGGGCGACGGGTATCGTGCTTTCGAAACGCTAAAATGTGGTTTGTGAGAGAGCCGAAGCACTGCGACTGGGCACTTAAAAGGAGAAAGTGAGTTCGAAGACCAGGAAGGTAAAAATGGACATCCTACTGCTGTGTAGATGGCGAAAAAAATGTTTGCCTAAATTTCTGAATTTTATCCGTCACATTGTAACGTCTTAATTTAAAGTAGTCTTAAACTCACTCCTCATGAAGTTATTACCAAGCTCTAAGGAATTAAAAAAAACATTTTAACGCTTCAAATTTGAATTGAGAAGCACCGATGGATTGGGATGTTAGATAAATAGTGTTTTAAGTGTGAAGCCTTGATTTCATGAGTTGTCAGATCCATTATTAAAAGGTAAATTTGCGTAGTTTTGTGTGATGAGTTGTGAGAGTACAATTTATAGACAGGAAATAGCCTCGGCAAGCAAAAATTATATACTTTTTAAAAGTAATACTTTTTAAACTGTATTTATTTACTTCTTGAAAATAGTTTACAATTTAAGCCGAATTAAATTGACAAATACTCAAATGTATTCCAGGTGCATATAAAGCAATCACCGTCTACAATTTCATATTATACTAATTGTGCAACCTTTAACCCAACCATATGGTGGAATATTTATTCTACAAATTATGCAAAGTACCATGTCATCCATATGGGATTGAAGTCAAATAATTCATAAAATAAATATAATTATATTGGCAATTTTGAAACGTATTTATTGACTTGTAGTACATAATCGAGTGGTAATAACAAACATCTCATCGCTAATTTTCTGTTACCTTTCATCTGGGAGTCCGTCAGTGAAGTACTTTGAGAACGGCGTGTGCTACTGCCTTCCTGTTCCCTGTACCATCGAGGAAGCAAAGGGAGATGTGGGGAGGAAGGGGTCGCGAGGTTGTGTGCGCGCTCTGTGCGTTTGGAGACGGCGTCGCCCGCGGCGTCGAAACCCACGAACTCGGAGCGGCGCCGCTCCCGCTTTCTCCGCCGCTGCTCTCTTCCTCCCACGGCCGCCGCCTCTGGGCCTACAGCGCCTGCACACCCGCAACAGACGCAAGGAACCTTTCTACCGTCTGCCTTACGATTTCGGAGTACAATCAATACGGCCGTTACCTCTTTTGCCTTTCATGATCATCTCTTATCATTATTATTTTTTAAAATGATTTTTATTCACAGTCATCTGTCAGCCGATTGATACGTGATGGTTTCATGAAGAACAAAACTAAACAATATTTTAAAACAATTTTACCTTAGAGATTAGCTCAATTGGACTCATTCAATATTTTTGTATTTGTTCAAAGTAAGTAAATTTTGGTTGATGGTGTTGATGGAACGGGTTTAAAAGGAAAATGGATGATATTGGGAGGATACTATTAGATAGTATTATTCGGTTCTCGACCCTTGTCAATAGGTACTCAATAGTGTTTTGCAATATATATATTTGAAATATCTGAAGTTAGTTTGGAGATGTGTTTTGCGCACATAGTTAAAGAAAGGTAAATCTTAACAAGCAGTGAAAACATCCTATAAAGTCTAAGGATTCAATAACATAACATATTAAAACTACGTAATATTTTTATTATTTCTCTTAACGTGAATGCATTATTTGAAGATAATGCTTTTTCCATTGATCCAAAGTCAAGCTTGTAGCCGTCTAACATTCTTTTGAATGCTTTGTTATGAAGACATTGGAGTTCTTTTGCTTGATATCGTCCACCACTAATGACGTATGGAACATACACAGACTATTACAATCTGGGCTCTCATAATATTTAATTTTTCTCCCGTCAGCCAATGAAACTGGGTCCATTGGTTTCTTTTATTGTGATACATTTATACAGCAGATACATAATTAACCGCTAATTGTTCTCTGAGTCAGCTACGTCAGTTAAAGAAATTTTGTAACTAATGTATTTGTGCACGGTGTGCGGAACATGTAACCACTGGTTTTCAATCTAAAACCACTGATCAGCAGTGCCCGTCGACGATTGCAAACACGACAACCGCCTGTAAGACACCTCGTGTACGTTTGTGATAAACGCCAGGTGACATGCCGCCCGAAAATCGTTTGTAACAAAAACAGTAAACTTTGTACTAAACCCCAATTTTATGAAACAAAAACACCGCTTACTTTTTGCGATATTTTTCCTCGTACGTTTCAACAACACCTATAAAAGGTCTCGCCATACAAATGTTAAACACGGTTAGCGTGTACCTCGTACGTCGGGGATTGGTGAATTGGACAGACGTATTCTGCGGTTGTTCTTTGTAACGTCTGTACTGTATTCAGCAACCTAAATGTTGAAAACCTAGTTCATGGTGTGTACTAACTATGCGTTTGTTTGCACTATTGATGTAGTTCAGTTCAATTAGTACTCCCAGGAATCGATATTCGAATGGGTCATACCACGTATGTTAAAGCAAACTGATAAGTATGTTAATTGTATACAAAACGCATGAAGTATATACATTGTTGTTGTTTTTTTAATATGAAGATAAATCCTGGAATATTGGCACCAGTAATGCACCATGAAATCACTCTATTATTGAGATAATGAACATTTAAACGGGTCATAATAAAAAAGTATCAGAACAACATACAAAGTAAGTCTTTTACATTAGTATTAAATTTAAATTGACGACTTCACACTCAACTCTGCATGGTATCCTTCTATTGCAACTTAAGTGAGGTCACTCACATGGGTCACATTAGTTACTGCGGGACCTCACGTAGCCTTGTGACAATTGTACGAGTGCCAACATTGATCAGTAAGTTGCCAAGAACGAGGAGTATGACAAGAAAGGTGATCTAAAATTATAATGATTAGATAACAGAAAACTCATCCAAGTCAAGGATAAAGGAACAAAGCTTTTTCCAAGAACAATCGAATCTGGCATGAAAGACATTTGCGTACATTCTTACATTCACCATCGCTGCCGATTTGACCTTATATTGCATTCGAATCTGCAAAGATGTAATTGTAACAATACATTTTTTCAGTAACAATATTTTTTTTTCATTTGAAACAATAGGTTACCTACTATAATGCGCCTACTATAATGCGTACGCTTCCAGGATGTGCAACGACACACGAGTAGGTTTCCAAATTTTAAAGTTTATCTTTAGGAACATGTACATGAACACGTAAGATGAATCACTTCTATAATTATTTCATTACTGCCAATGACAGCTAGGTATCAATGCACGTAATCTCTGCATCGCACGCAAATACTCTGTTTGGGATTCCGCACTAGAAGAATTAAACGTTAACCGAAGATATGACGAAAGTTCCACGACCCGAAAAAATTTATTTGAGCATCCCGTGGAAAAACACATTTGGGACTCCCTCATCTAGACGGTACTAGAAATAGCTAGGTGAAGGTCCTCTGGGCTGGGCTGCTCACCACGCCCCTTCCCTAAGGGCGGGGCGGGGACGCGCAGTGCCGGGCGGGACGGGGTGGAGCGGGGCGGGGCGGAGCGGGGCAGGGCGGGGCAGGGCGGGGTAGGAATTGGCGGGGAGGAGGGGAGGGGCAGAGCGAGGTGAGCAAGGCGCAGTGGGGCGGGGCAGCAGGCTGGCAGCAGCTGGCAATCCCCTGAAGGCGGCGCGACGCCAGCGGATGTCACGCGGCCGCCGCTGGTGAAACATTCACGTGGTGTCCAAGCGGCGAACTAGTTCTCGCTAGGTCCATGAAAAGGAAAGTATACTCTCAAAAATACCCATCTAAAAAATCGTAAAAAATGTTAAACTCTATTGATGATACATAAATTTTCATGAAAAATTAATGAAATCGTCACCCACCGACCCGAAAGATCGTAATGTCTTCTTTATATCGATTTATGTGAAATTTTATTTCATTCCTTCTGTAATTCCCATGCAGTCATAAGAACAAAATATTTTCAATTAAAAAAGTCACACGAATCCAGAACCTATTTACTTAAATTATCTGAAATTCTATAAATCTATTAATGGGCATTAAAAGTTTTTCTATAAATATGCGTGACTGTCCTACGCTAGTTGGTACCGCATCCAAATTCAAAAATAATTTTAATTCAGGTAAAATTAAAAATCGTGTTGCGGGTTACATACAACCAGGGGCTATTTTCTCTGTATTTACGCATCTGCCCGTTCTACTTAAACCTCAGTGAATATTTACATACGACACTTCGAATTCATAGTTCCAGATTCTATGGCCTTCGAATATTTTTTTATCATAACTAAATACCAGGATATAATTTTACGTGAAGCAATAGTAGTAGTAATAATAATAATAATAATAATAATAATAATAATAATAATAATAATAATAATAATAATAGAATAGTTCATTTTCCATCACATTTGTTGTCGGTCGTGATAAGTCAAACTGACTTAACATCAGGTGCCCATTATTACAAAATTGTACAGTATTTTCTTCTTTAAATTTATAATGTTGACATACTATAATTTTACCTAATATAATTACATAAAAACCTATTCGTAAAGTTAAAAACATAAAAGTCCTATTTGTAACAATTGCAATATTGGGTTTTACGATTAAAACAATGGGTAACATTTCAAATATTTTTATGAATATTTACAAAATAACAAAATTGAGGAAAAAATACATTATATTTTTACCTATATTATAAATACCTATAATAATAATAACAATAATAATAAATAAATATATGAAGCTTTTGGGGTTGTAACAAAATAAGCCACACCAGCTACAGAAAGACACATGCTAATCGTAAATGGTTACTATATTTCATGTTTATGAACGGATTGGGGCAGTAAAGCGATTCACAAATTGCAAGAGACACGCTGAGGCTTATCTTGCTACTGCCTCAACCCTTTCAAACATAAAAGTTTAAAATAATTCTATAAAGGTAGTAAATTTGAACTAAAATCCTCAATTAATAATTGTAAATAACAGAAACTTCTAAATATTCGTTTTCACTATATTTCCGCATTTGATTTCACAGTAGTGGAATTTTCAATGGCCATTATATGACTCTAGCAAAGAAATAAAGAATGAAAAATTGGCACAGAAGCAGTTTTAAGGTAAAATTGGAGTATACAGGAACATGAAGAAAATTACTAAAATAATTAGTGTTGATGCCCCCTCTGACATCCGTCTCAGCAATGAAAAATCTGACCATATTGACAATGTTGCACCAAGAGGGCCGACCGGTATGTAAATAAACATTATTTTTCGTGTTAGAGATTCCCATTTCGCGTAGAAGGGGTCCCTGGAAGGTAAAAATTAATACTTTTACACTAGAGGATATAAAAATTCACTAAATGTGTGGCACCCCTCCCACATTCCATGCACATTTTATTATTATTACTATTATTATTATTATTATTATTATTATTATTATATAATTAATACAGTAATCTTTTAATTGTGATGTTTCATGCTTAGATGCAGCGTTGACCGCTTCCGTGTTTGGACCTCGTAGAGGTGAGCAGCTTTGTGGTCTATGGAATCTTACGCTTACGATTTCATATGTAAACGAAGATACCAAGACTCCGTTCTAAAGATACTGATATGCATGCCGTTTGAGCGTGACCATACAATACGAAAGTTCTTTACCCAACGCAAACATAACGGACATTTTGTCAATCCCAGTTGGGCAGCTGTCATATGTTCTGTTAAGGCGGAAAGTTTTCAAATAACACGCCAGTCAAGGCAGATGAAGCACATGTCATATTAAATATGACATTTTAATGTTGCTGTTGTAGCAGTACTAGCTTCTGATTTGAAAAGGGCATATTTATTTTATGAGATGATTCACTTGTAGAAAAGATACAGGAAGAATCCATGTACCATTCGATACAGTTTTCTTTGGGATATTGGCAACCGAGTCTTACACTACGATGATTTTTATTTCAGTATTTTTACGGTGTGAAAATCTTAAGTGTATAGTTACTCATTGCAGTATGCAAATATATTTCCAAACATTCCAGAAGTGATGCAATATGGCTGTTCTCGATTATTCCAAGCACTTTGGCAGGTGTATGTATTGTTTACTAGCAGTTGTTCAGTGAAATGTGTTTCTCTGACATTATCATTGTGCCGGTGTTCTTTGCAACCCAAATGTTAACTACATTTTTTTAAATTGTTCCCAACTACATTTATATTATTCCACTAAAATTATATTGCTCTCAGTCAATAATTAATTTATTTAATACCAACTACGTTGTTTAGAACAACTTTAAAAAACAATGTAATTGACATTTCGATTGCAAGGAACACCGACACAACGATAATGTCAGAGAAACACATTTAGTAAACAATAAATAAACCTGTCAAAGTGCTTGGCGTAATGTATACAAGACAGATTCTATTGTCATTATCCCAAAGAAAGTTGTAACAAATGTTATTTGGATTTATTCTCTATCTTTTCTACCAGTGAGTCATCATATTAAATAAATGTTCCCTTTTCAAATCACAAACTAGTACTTCTACAACAGCAACTTTCTCACATGTTATGTAATATTACAATATCACACTTATTGTGCGTATTAACACAACTCAGCCATCACTTTTCAAACTCATTGCCAATCGTAGCATATGAGGTGCGAAAACTAATTATTTCCTAGGTAATACATCAACACAATATCGACAATCCAGAACTGCGCTTCATACAGCGAGGAACATTATCGCCCAAAAGTGAAATATGCCGAAATTCTATGAATTTCAAATTGCCACGTCGCGGCGTTGCCATTGCCATATTGCGACCAGATATCTCGTGAAAGTCTCTTCAAAAAAACAAGCGCGTAAAATTCGAATTTCCAATTTCAAAGAGAAGCAATAGTTACGCGAAACTACTCATATCACTAAAAATTTGACGACCGTATTTAAATATCTAATTTCTTAGAACATATTTTTATTAACGAAAGAAAATTTATCAAAACTGTACTTGTACAAGTGTGTAAGGTTTGTGTACTTATACAAAGTGTGATAGGTTCGAAAAAATTACAAATGATTAATTTGTGTAAATTCTAGCTGTTTAATGACTTTTAAAAGTGTAAATGTTATAGGCATTTGTGTTCCGGAATTCGATGTATTGTGTTCAAACGTTACAAAAAGTGAAAGCCGTTCTGAAAAATCTTGTTTGGATGTTTCTTGAAAAATTGCTTCGATTTGACTCAAAACTACTCATACATGAATGTTGAAAAAAGTGACACTGAGTTGAACTTTTGCAATGTTCGAAATGCTAAGTGTTTTAACAAACTACGTTTATTACATGTATACGTGCATCTTTGGGCAAACATTTTAAAGAAACATTTTTGAGAATTTTTTTAAATATTCATTTTGGAGAAAACCCCATGTTCCGCTTAGGTGCAAGTGTTTTTCACAAAAACACAGTTTTGAAAAAATACTATTCGATATCAGAGACCCCCAAAACGTAAAGTATTCCCCAAAATCTTTCCATTTTACATTGTGGTAGCATTTCATTAAAGGTATACTATATACATATGTTGTATGGATACATTTATTACATATTCGAGAAAGAAAAATGAGTCTGTAAAAAAGAGGTTTCAATTATTTTTGTAATAGTCTGGAATGAACAAATATTTCCAGAAATGTTATAGTTATAGAATCTGGTGTCCTACCGTTAGCGCTCACGGTAATTGTTGAATGCTTGCTGTGGAGAGGGAATTACCCTGGCCGCTGCCGTTTGCATGCGAACATTATCCCTCCTGTACACAGAGAGAGCGGGGATATGTTCCGAGATCCCAGCAAATTGCGCCCAAGGTAAGAAAACATCGGAGAACACGGAATCCCCAAATCCTTTGTACGTCGCGCATCTTTTAAATACGTGAATGCCAAACACTCTATGTGCACGTAACCAGTATTAAACTAGTGGTGTTACAGAGTGGCACAGACTTTCCCGTATTAGTATTCTATTTCTTTGGTCTCGGCTAGCTATTCAGACTTGTCACATTCACTTGCCATCTGCCATCTATCACCGCCCAAAGTACATTTGTTTGACATTTTCTTAATTTTTCGGTTTCATAATAGTATAACGGAAATATTATTTTATTGTAAGAACATGGAAGAATAGTAAAACCTCGTAGAAAATGGCAATTATTTTTGAAACTTTTGAGCCGTTTGTAAGAAAATGGCGTTTAATCCATTTTGCCTGTAAATTCGAAATTTGAACCTCTTTTCACAGAAAACTATTGACGTTTCGAAACACTTCACAAAAAGTCATTTCAAGCTCTTCGTCACGAATGCAACAGTGTTTACAAACCGCTGGACATATGCATATTAAAGGCGTGAGAGACTTTTCCGGAAAAGTACATCTGAATATTTTTTGAAAAAATGAAAGGATACAGCGAAATTAATTCTCTGACATCTTATACAGTAAACATCTATTAGCACTATCCGAAATCCATCCATTTGAAAAAAAAACACTTTTTAAGTATCAGGAACCCAAAACGTATATTTCCGTTGAAATTTCGAAATTGATTTTCCGCAGCATTATATAACTTTCTCTATACTATATATATATATATATATATACATATATATTACTCCGTATATACGTATGTATACGGGAAACTAAAAACTTTCCACTATTTATTATGGACAATTGTTATGTAATTATTATGAAACTAGGTGTGAAAATTGCATCTTCTTTTCGTAATTTCAAATATAATTCTACGATTTTTGTTACATTTATAATAGTTATTCCTATTTACGTGTACTCATTTCATTATTTTTTTAATTGTTCCATTATTATTTCAAACTTAGTCGATACGATTGATACGATTATTACACTATTATTAGTTATCACAAACATTTTATATTCACATTCTATTGGAAATTAATCATTAATAACACAGTACGTTGAGATGTAGGAACACTAATGAAAGCCTCGATTCACAACAAACAAGTCTAGATTTTTCTTCGCAGATACCATTTTACTATTCACTTACTTTTTAAACTAAATCTGAAACAGAAGAAAATCAATTATAAGGCAGTAATCATGCATTACAATACGCGTTCGTCCCAGTCTATCAGCTGAAATCGATCGTCACGCCTTTAGTTCAGACGACCAATTAAGTAGTAGTTTAGTTCAGATGATACTTAAGTAGTAAGTTGAGAAAACAAAAACAAAAAATGACACAAAAAGTAATGCTAAAGTACAAAGAACGTCCAGAAAAGTAGAAATGAGGCTTTCACATAGTTACACGCATGTCATCACAATATCTGACGCACGCTTTGACAAAATGCCAGCTATTCATTGATTTTTCAAAAGAATGTAGGAAATAGTTTGTAATTGCGACACTATTCCCTGAGGTAATCAAAACCTCCAGGTCAGCAGAACGAGCCACTTGATAATCGCAGTCAAACTAAGCGAAACAGCCTCCTAACGTGGAACTGTGAGCGAGGTCATGGCGGAGGAACCGGGCCCAACACGAGTGAAAAATAAAATATGTAATAAAGGCGTCTGTAACAACCAACAGAAACGATGTGAAAAAATGCATTGCCAGCAGAATGAAGATTGTGGATTAGCAAAATATTAGACAGAATGTCTCATAAATAAATGTCAGAAACTTCAGAATCATGTAGAAGAGTCGAAAATGATAACATTTTTTCAATGAACATATAGTTGGAAATTTCGTATAACGGAGTTACGTGTGTGACGATTTCCCCTGATGTTAGGCAAACCCGAATGTATAGGTTTTCGGTAGGTACATAACTCGTCAGAACTACCGCACACCCGTGCATAAGAAGGGCCAAAGTCACATGTATAACTCCGTTTAATGAAATTTTCCACTACAAGTTACACGGCAAAAAGTTATCATTTTTGACCTCTCTATCTGTCCTAGAAGTTTGTAAATTTATCTGAGACATTCTCTCGAATACGTTCTCCAGATCTTGTTTGAATGGACTACTGTGTAGAATCACTACGTTTTATTTATATATTTCTTTAACAAGTATTCGTACACCTCTCAATAATCCGTCCAACACCTCACCCAGTACGTACGTTTGTGTCTTTAAACGCCGTCTCAGATTAATGACGCGACCAGTTTTCCTTTCAATGTATTTCATGCATTTTCTTCTTCATGGGGAAAGAACTTGAGTGGCAGGAAGTCAGCAGAGAGAATGAGAAGGAGGAACCGACTCCCAATGCACACAATGAAGCAGAAAAAATGGAAGGCACAATTCTCGAAGGCGATTGAATCTAAGGAAGAAATCTAAGATTTCAGGAGCATATAAAACTCATTCATGTCTTAAAATTGATGAAATGATAACTAAGGACGAGGCGTAAAGAAGAAGCAAGAGAAACGGGAAAACAGTGAAAAAAGGTGTCCAGTGTATTTACGACCAATTCCTTGGGTTAATTGTTTGATTGATCGTTTCTGGGCACGTCCTCTGCTGTTGTTATTATTATTATTATTATTATTATTATTATTATTATTAGTTCCATTTGAGCAGTGAATGTTTCATCCCGGGAGGTGGCAATGGTCATCCCCCGTTGGATGGAGGGATTCGGCGCCGAACTACACATCGACATGCGGAAGATTACTCCCTCCAAGTATTTCCACCAACGCTGCACATCCCCATCCAGGCAAGCCCTAAGCTACCAATCTGTAAGTGCAAGTGCGTGTGAACAAGGTAAGATGATGGACAAAGAAGAAATATCACGGGATTCGTAAGGATTCGATTCATAAGTCAATGTGTGAAAAGCAAGCATCTAAGTCATTGTTCCACGAATCGGTCAAGTTCAACGGAGATAATATCGGAAGATTTCATGACAATATTGTCTCTCTGCAAATTCGGAGATAAAGAGGACCGACATTTTCAGGGGCGTTGAAATCGTTCTCCAGCGGGCCAAATGTGCTTTTCGGAGGTGAAGACTGGAAAGTTCAGGACGCTCGAAAGCTGTGACGGCCAAAGCGTAGAGCTGAAGGGAAGAGGCGGAGCGCCACAAGGACGCCATCGGCGGCAGAGAATCGGCGGAGAAGGCCGCCAGGCAGCGCGGCCGATGGAGCGGGGGCGGCGGTGACCCGGAAGCAAAACAAGAGCCGACAGGGGCTTCGTTTCGCCTTACGAGCACGCGAACCCCGCAGAGACGACGCGACGGATGCCGCCGCGCTGCGCCGTGCCACACCGTCATACGAAACGCCCCAAAACTTGGCCATAATTACAAATGTGAGGGCATTTGCATAGATATAGCAATCTAAGGCTTTTTAGGACGCTGAATTCGAATATTATAATGTAATTTCAAAATTCAAAAAAGAGACTTCTAAATGACGCACTGACACATTTAAAAATAAACAAATATGGGTAGAAATATACATATACAATTTTTTCAAAGTCGTTGATGAAGTATCAAATTGAAAATGGCGAATTGACTCATAAGAAATCAGGCGGATGTGCCAAAAAATATGGATACACGGGTTCTCGAGGCCGCTGATTTCGAATATCATAATGAAATTTCAAAATTAAAATGACAACTTCAAATTGGTGGAGAGATTCATAAAAAATGAAGCAGATATACATTAAAAGATGGATGTAAGTATTTTCGAGATGCTGGATACAATAAAATCTTGATATGCAGCATTGCAGTAAAATGGCGATAAAACAAACAAGTGCATATATTTGCAGCTAAATGTCCGTTATTCTAATTACAGACCTTTTACTTCATAAATAAAAATATGTTGGTTGAAAATGTAATACATGGAACCAAAAATATAAATCATAAAATCCACGACTGTTGTTAAGCTGCGTAGGTTAGAATGAAGATGTATCAGTCATAAAAACATTAGACACCTTGTATGCGTAAGACTTAACTTGACGTTTCAGTGTCTTCCAATCGGATATTCAAAAATCCACAAAAAATACACTTTTAAAACCCTTTTTCTTCACAAATAATAACGTCGTTAAAAATCAACAAATTCAAACGATTTGACCAACGATTTGACAACAACGATCGAAATAACCTGGAGATGCAGTATTGTACTCCAATGTCTGAAAAATATTTGGTAAATCAAACTTGTGAATGCGCAGTTGCAATGTTCTCCTTATGGCCGGGTTTGGGGCCACTGCGTATCAGAGAGGCCGCAATGGAGGGCCATAAAACGAGCAGAGCATGTTAAGGATGGAGAGATGCGAGCGGCACAAGAGGAGCACGAAAACCGCTCGGAGAAATAAAAGTCACTAAACGGATTGGTGTGAGGTTTATCTTAATTTACCGCTGAAGTTTTGAGCAGGGTCACTCCCCAAAGTGCCAGAGCTACCAGAAAAAATATAGTTCCTCTGGGGACTAAATTTACCTCACATTAAATTCAGGATGTCGTGATAAACCAAACATTGTACTTTCATTGTTTTCCCTCGCTTATTTCCATTCATCATTCTTCTTATTTTATTTTTTCTTCTCGGTCTAATTCTTTCCATTCTTATCTCGGCCACTTAAAGTTGGTGTCATAATCTGCTCTTGTCAAAATCTGCCTAATGAACGCACCCTGAATGATAGTCATTTAATGTGTTTACCTATAGACGAAAATCAATAATGAAAACTAAATTCAGAAAGAACACTCTAACTATGAAATTGGCCAAATTCACTTTGCGTGCTACTAGTATTTTATTGCTAAATCAATATGCCGAATGTAATGTAAATGGCCGGGACAGTTCTGTGCATGAACAACATTACGGCCCCATTGGTTCAGAACTCTATCATGAAAAAACTACATATTCAGTGTGTTCATGAAAAAGTAAATAATAAAAGGTAGCGTATACGAGTTTACCAAAAAGTACTACATTTAAGAAAATCAGATGTTAATCAAATGTTAACCAGAGGGAGTCGCGACTCCCTCTGGTCAGGAACCGAAACCACCTCTGGTCATCTGGTCCCGGGTCGACTAGTCGACCCGGGACCCGATGTTCCTGACTCTCTTCAATGAAATTCCGAAGCTCAGAGCTGGAAATAGAGTAGGAGGTAAAGGAAGTTACTGGGGTCATCGACACCTATTCTCTTAGGCAAATATTTTGTCATTTTTTCTTTTACTGTGATAACATAAAAAGTAAAAAATGGAATGTAAACAAATGTAAGAAAACAATGCATTATTTGCATTATTAATAAAATAATATTAACTAAGAACTGTCCAATTGCGCAATATTTTTCGCTGCCATTTCGAAATATTAAAGACTAAACAAATTTTATTGAAATAGGAACTCTTTTCAGCACACGGTCTCAATCTCCTCGCGCCGAAAGAGAACCCGAAAAACAGCAATTAAGTTAATAAAACACTTTTACATTTAATTGAACACATGCCGTTCAAAGACTTCGAGGTTTTTTCCTGATTTTCTCATATTTTAGATCCATAAGTAATGTAGTCCTGTATAACACACATGGAAGAGACTCGTAATCAAACGAATGGAATGCATTGGAATGGAATGCGTTGGCGTTCCGTAAAGGTCAGTAACCCACCGTCGGATGCCTTCTCCACAGTCTAATCACCATCCAGCCAGAAAGCCTAAGGCGCCACCATCACGACTATTATTCCTACTTTCGTTGTCGTAACCACAGAGCCGCCTGTTCTATTTGGTCGCCTTAGGTCTCGGCCTTCGGCCTACACTTTTCCAAGATTGTAAAAATTAAAACCTAATTTAGGAACAAAATTGCAATGTAAATAAAAATATTATAAAATCAACGAATAGCTTTGTAGGTTGGGTTATTAATACTACTGAATTTTCATCATATTATAAGAATATGTTGTCAGTTTCCTCGCAAGGAATCAGTGCTTATGTATTCATCCATCCTAGAATTTACATGACACTGCGTATACTAATTGTATTTAAATGAGCATTAACATCACTTATCACTCGCATTCTGTGCGCAAAGTGTAACAACTTCGCCCTCAACAGTTCTTTACCAGAGAATAAATATATTTTACCGCAAATTTTTTAGATTATAAACCCACATCATTTGAAAAATATCCCTCACCCAAACGGCGGCGCCCGGTTTTCAAGGAATCTTTACGATCCGTACCTTAGGTGGCTGAAGTGATCACTGCCGTCTCTTGCCTCCTCCGCTACTGTCTCTCCGTCTGGCTGCCGTCGCCGTCTCCCGGTCGCTATCGAACCCGTGCGCCGCCGCCGCCGCCGTCGCTCTTTGCGCCCTATCGACGCGCGTTAAACGCGAAGCGGGATGTGCCCGTTGCCTCCACGGGATGCTGCGCCGCAGGTCCATGGCATCGAAAGCGCAGTTTAGCGGCAGAAGCTGGACTGCGTCCAGAATGAAGCTTGTCAGAAGTAATTTGGCACAAGATCGTTCAAAAGACTGATGGAAATCTGTATGCATCCCAATTGACCAGACTGGATCTCGAAATGTTGACACATTTTTTATTTTTAAAAACGTAAAAACACCTTTATAACACTTATTTACGGTATTTTTATATTTCTCGTTTATGTGCGTATATACGAAGTGATATAGTATTGTAACAGTAGTTATGTATTACTGAGGAAAATCGATTTCGAGAATTTAATGGAAATGCGTTTCAAGATCCCCTGATACCGAAAACTTCACTCAGATCTTTTCTTTTCTTTTCTTTTAAATGCACAATAGATTTTTAATATATCTCACGTCGTTAATATTTACGTTATGGGCTTTTCTTATATATTATCACATTTATTAGTACAATTGCTTCAAATGATTTCTTATGAAATTTCTCGAAAACTCCAAAGTGTTGGGAGAAAATGAGCTTCAAATTGCGCATTTTTAGAGATGCTCGAACGACATTTTCTTACAAATGGGGCCATTTTTTCAATTAAAATGTACACATAGGACCAGATCCTTCTTATATATTTTTAACGCCATATTTTAATTCTATTACTAGAGATCCGAAGTATTGAGAAAATTTTAGAAAATGTCTTTTAGGTGCCAATATTGGTCTTCAAAATTGGCCACTCGGAAGAGGGTAGGTCAAACCCGAAAAGGTAAGGACTTCTGACTCAAAAGAATAGGAAAGGGACTACTACGGGAAAGTTTGTGCAATTCAGTAACACCACCAGTTCATTCTGTAAATGAAAAATTAGTTAATTTCAAATTTCCACTAGCAAAGACGTACTATCAGATTGTCGCAGAAAGCATTGTTTATTATTTGGTGATAGCCGTAATTCCCTTATCGTGACAAACAAAATGCCTAAACTTAAGGATATCTTTCATCGAAAAAATGGAACAAACCAAGATCTATACTATTTCGTTTAAATATTTGATCTCAGTCAATGTCTTCAGATGTGAAGATCTTGTCTTTCAGAAATCTCCCGATCTGATCCAACAATTTATCTTGGAGCAGTAACATTATAATCTAAACAAGCCTCCTATTGTTCAAAACGTTTTATAACTCGATTTTGATGGAAATGTATCTCATCTTGTTATTGCTCCAAGCCCTTCGTAAATGTGAACTAGTCATTATCTAGTTACAAGGTAAACCACATTGAAATTATATCGTTTACGAACAATAGGAGGCTTGCTGTAGCTGATGTGGCTTTTTCTTGCTATTGCCCCAAATCCTTCACTTGAATACGGATGCTCGGCAGAAAGTCGGACCATGTCGCCAGTCAGCAATCTGTCACTGCTAGAAAAGAACTAAGGGAAATTTATCATCGACGAATTTACTCCAAGACGAATACGATTCCACAAGTGTCAATCACTATGTTTTTACAACACTACACTCTGCACAATTTCTACAAACTTCTTACGATTACTATAAAACCACCACTCTCCTACTTTCTGTTTATATGCTGTTGATGTTGGTTTCACTCAAGTGAAGGATTTGGGGCAATAGCAAGAAAAAGCCACATCAGCTACAGCAAGCTTCCTATTGTTCGTAAACGATATAATTCAATGTGGTTTACCTTATTCGCGAATAGGTCTAAAACGATCAGATATCTGTCCAAAGCTCACACGAAATCGTCGGCTAACTGGACCTAACGCAATTGAGGTGAATGATAAACGATGCTCGTGGCAACGGGGGTTTACTGATACGCGGAGCAAACAGAACGAGAGGCGAGGGCAATGGGAGATTCCCGAGAGGACATGCTCCATACTCTCCACTAGCCAGAAATTCCGAGTGAGTTGACGGAGAGTCGGACCACGGTTATGAAAGACAATCACAATGATTTAATTATCTACCATTGTAATCATTACTTTCAATTTTCCCACAATTACTTTTTAACGCCGTTTTAAGGGAATAAATTACTGCACCATATCGACAACTCTTTACATAATTTGTGTTCAAAGTGTTTAATTAATACTTATTTTATATTGTATTTACTGAAGTTGTCAAGACTGCAAATCAACGTTGTTATTAACATTCACATTTCGCTTTCATGTTACAATAAAACATTTATTATTATTATTTGTTTACTTCGACACAAACTACTGTCAAAACAATTGTTATTAATAATAAAAGTTGTCTTATCTTATATTGATTGTTTCCGGGTTGCGTCAACTGCTATGGACTTTTGTCCCGTTAGAGTAGTGTGTGATTTTCGAGGAAGGTGGCGACGTTCCCCACCAGGATTGTGAGATCCGGTGCCGACCCCACGTCGACTTGCGAGAGATTTCCCATCAAAATATGTTCTCCGGCGAGGTAACACCCCAGCGCGCCAAACTCTAAGCCCCGACTAGTCTCCCCACATGTGCGACAGTGCAGTGCTTGTAACTGTACTCCTATACGTATAACGGAAGAGGATAGAACAAGGAAGAGGAAAGAAAGATCCCGCACGGATCGTGGCCCATTTGATAGGGTACTGCTCCAACATTCGACTGATGTGGATCGGAGAAACCATGAAACACACGTCAAGACCCGAACTCTGGGACCTCAGAATCGTTGCTGAGTCAGCGACAATTCTGGTCTGAGCTAAACTCAACCGGTCTAATTCTTAAAGTTTCTGCTCACTAACAGATACAGGAAACATAGAAAGAGTACGTTCTTCTGATCACATGTAGAGGCCGAGACACTCAAAAAGTCATGAAATTCAAATGACGAAAACCTTAGCTACCCCAACAACCAGCTCCAGCTTACATTACCCGTTCGACCTGTGTTAAATGCGGCGTAGGGGTAGCAGCTGCCCCTCGCTTGAGCGACGCATGTGTGCGCGCCCTACGCCGCTCGTGGCTCCGCTGCCGACACGCGTGCGTCGGGCGTTCGACCCGCGGCCCCACCGCCGCGCCGCCGCCGCCGCCGCCGCCGCCGCCGCCGTCGCCAGGGCGACGCCCGAACTGGGTCACGGCCGTTCGCGGACGCGACGCGCGCCACGTACGCACTCGCGGAGGTAGGGCTAAGGGCAAGGGCCGCGGGAGGGGTGCAAGGGCAGGCAGGTGGACAACGTGGAACGGTAGACTCAGAAAGTATTTTCCGAGGGGTAGGGGGGATTTTGAATGATAGATTGATGATTATGGGCGCATCGACAGGTAAGGTCATAACTCGCACGGTCTTCCCCGCCGAATGGCGAGGTCCGGCGCCGATCTACAAGGCGTTCGAGCGGGGTTTTCCCTCAGCTAGGTTACCGGGAGACGGCTCTGCATCAACTGATGTCACTGCGGTGCCTCTGACCAGGGGGACCTAGGTTCGTGCCTCGACAGTGGCAAGACTTTCGACGCTAACTACTCAGCTAGGTCGAATTCAGTTTCTGTCTGGAGGAGAATTCTAGAGGCCGGCTGCTCTGATCGGTAGTTTTCCGTGATTTCTCCGATCGACACCAGGCGAATTCCAGAGCAGTACCCTAACTAACGAGACGCGATGAGCGCGATGTTTCCTCCGTCTTCCTTGTCACCTAGAGTTCACCTAGAGTTGATCCGAGAAATCACGGAAAAACTACTTAATAGCAGCCGCCACTAGGATTCTCCTCCTGACAATGGCTAAATTCGATTCAGCCAGCTAGTTAAGGTCGCAAATCCTGTCACCGCCGGGACTCAAACCCTAGAGCCTGTCGGAGGCACGGCAGTGACATCAATTGATTGCCTGAGTCACCTAAGTCGGTGAGAGGGGACGAACCCCCCCCCCTCCATAATTTTTTCAATATTAAAGAAAATTAAGATTGGTTAGCAGGAAATAAAAATGTGCATTCCTAATGCGTATCCTCCTTTGAAATTTGTTGCGATCAATATGAGTGATAAACGGTTTTGTATACAGAATAGCACTTAAAAACTGTAGGGTTTGGGGAGTCACCGTGTGTCCCCTCTTCAGGATCCGCCACTGGCAACGCATACCCAAGAGGTTTTTTCTAACTTTCGTCTTAAGGTAGTTCGTCGTATCTAATGAGTTTTTTGCCCAACTGCTAAACGATTATTCACGGATGTCTTTCGTAAGTTCTAAAAATATTTTTTAATTCAACCGAAATAAAACTTACATTTTTCTTAAACAATAACCTACATAGTAAGAAGTGAAATTAAAACTGCTGAGTGGAGAAAGTAATATAATAAAGTAGTGATACAAGTGTGTGTGGGTGTGTTAAGATTGGTTATGTGTATATATATATATATATATATATATATATATATATATATATATATATATATACATACATACATACTTGTATCACTCAGCCAGGCTTGAGTTTCAGATACTGGAAATGAGAAGCAATTGAGCAGGTGGGTTTTAAAGTATATACTGAGTTCTTTATGCAAAATAATAGGGACTAATGCAATGATATGGACTGTATGTAAGTCAACGAGCGAAAGTCAGTTTGTAATTAGAAATATCTTACTTCCTAATGAGAATCTGACACGATACAAAAACAAACGAAAATATCAATATCAGAATATCATTAGACATTCGTTCGTGAAATTGAAAACGAGTGAGAAGAGGCTAATGATATAGGCCGTAAATGACAAGCTAACAAGGCCAAAGGTAAAATAGAATTGAAAGTCAATAGTTTTGATAAAGCGAATTTAATGAAAGTGAATTCGACTGGTTCCATTAAGTCGATTAGTCCGTTAGCCGTCTCGTCGAAAAGTGGAAGGAAGAATTCAAAAACCTAAAACAATATCGACATTTGAATAAAAATGTTTTGTAAAATCTGTTAAGTATTAAATAAGCCTCTACCTACGCATGTAGTTCACTGGAGCCATACAAACCTGTACGTGAAGTTACCGATCGACGAAAGGCGCAGAAGACATAAAGCAATCTTAGACAAAGCGTTCATCACTGTCTGTCCCGAGAAGAGGCCTAACTTATGTTAAGAGGGCAAGTTAATTATTAAAATTCGACACAGCAACGTCATAAAAATATTAATTTCGTACAAATGTCTTGTCTTTCTCTTCGTTTGCATCCGACAACGGATCTCTGTAATGGGCTCAACAAAGGTCATTATTTACTTATTTCTAACGATTACAGAGGGACGTTTTGAAAGCGCATTTTGAAAGTCTATTCTAACAAATCGAATGCGAAATTTGATGTCCATAACTCGGGTTTTGCGGTTGTAGACTATTAACAAAGATAATTAATAAACGGTAAATTTGATATGAAATGATATGGAATGGCCCGATTGTATCCCGCGATCAGATTTCGCTCACATTCGCGTCACAGACCACTTTCACTTTTGGCTACCTGTGAAGGCATTGTCCGATTGCCCGTCCGGTCTTTGTCCCCTCCGGTGTCTTGAGCGAAAAAGAAACAATTTCGTTTCCATTCATGGGTGACTCAAATAGGTGTTTGAGTGGAAACCTCAAACACAAGTAATCACAAGTGAACGCAAGTGGCAGAATCTTCGGAAGTGAGTATGTAATCTAACGAAAATACTATACTTATTTTAATTATTCTAATTTTAAGGGAAGAACCCCCTCTTTCCTTCTCTTTGAAATATCCCATGTTATTCGTAGAAATCAGTTACAATAAATTAAGAACATTCCATACGATTTCAAAATAACAAACTTTCCTTACTCTATATGACCATTACAATACTAGAGTTATACAAAATGAACAACGTTAAAATGTTTGTTATTTTTCTCATTCATGTTATTCAAATATGGAAACGAAAGGGCGATCTTGAGAGCACTGACCGAGCTCTGCATTGTACTTACGAGGAAAACTAAAAGGGGTGCAGTTGGGCCAAACTATACCTGTTTGGGGAGGTAGGTAAAAGGTTTAGGAAAAGCTGAATGTAATCGCGTCTGAAACGCCCGAATAGCCTTACGTAATGAAACATTTTACTTCAGTAAATTTGTTCAATTCCTGGTTTTCCCTTTTTTCACCTGACAATTTGGGGAACGACATTTGACATTTGCGTAATAGCTCCTTAAGTCATCTGGTAATCCTGTAATAAATGGTTGCACATAAAGTAAATTGTATTTATTAATCGAGTCATTTAAGTAATACTAATTTCATTTGTAGTATGTTTTATTTATTTCCTAATAAAATATGTCATAAGTAAATAAAAATGTTTAATGGAAAAGGGGGTCCAGAAATGTAGTTGGCCCCCTCTCGTTTTAGCTTGCATAAGTCTGTGATTAAATGATATTATAACAAAATGAATGAAACATCCAATTACTACAATCTCATTCCCAAAAATTCCGAGTCAACCATTGAGATTGAAAAGAAACATTCCTCCTATGAGGATATTTGACAAACGCATCTTAAACTATCTGCGGCAATTCACAGATAGCTGCAGGCGACAGACTCGTATGCTCGGTGCTGCATTACGCGATCCCGTGGAACTCGCGCCGCGCGGCCTCGCCAACACGGCTCTTCGCCCAGACGACCGTCGGTGGCGGCGGCGGCGGCGCGTCCGGTCGCCTAGCAACGCCGTTGCGCTCGGCGCAGCCAATGGGCGCTCGGAACGTGTCAGCGACAGCGAGGGCGTGGTGGCGGCGCGTCGCGGCCTCCGCCGCCGCCTCCCGCGAGCGGCAGCGCTGCGCCGCGTCAGTCGGCCGCGCCAGGTCACGCCTACCAGCCGGCGATCGGATACGCGCTCCGCGACGCTGTTGCCCACCGCCGCCTCCGCCCGCCACGCCGCCCGCTATGGACGTTCAGGCCAAAGCGGCCGAGGCCCTCAACATCAAAAAGCACATCAAGCACCGGAAAGCCATCGGTGAGTGCCCAGCCCGGCAGCGGCCGGCCGGCGACCGCGCGGCAGATGGAGGACTGTGAGCGCGCCATGTGGCCGGGCGCAAGAATCGAACTTGCGGCCTGTTGCTACGCGCGCGCGCGCTTCCGAACGCCTGCCACCGCTCGCGACCTCACTGGTTCGGACGCATCTTTACTCGCATGCATCTACCTCGCACGCACCCGTGTATTTTCCCCCGCTATCTACTGGCATCGAACAAGCAGCACCACACCCGCCATTGAAACACTCTTCTCGTCACCGCCTACAAACGTTCATTTTCGGAGTAAATCGCATGATCGTAATCTGTGAGTGTATATGTGTGTGTGTGTGTGTGTGTGTGTGTGTGATGAGTGAATGTTTGAACTCTTAATGCGTGTTGTGCTGGCAGTGGGTGCGTGAGTGGAAATCGCGGCGCGGCACGAGGCGTGGGCGTAAGAACGCGCATGTCGTGGGCGGTGCAGCGGGGGCGCGGCTCGCCGGCTCCCTCGCCTTCTCCGAACCCTTCGGCAACGGCAGCGGTGGCGCCGGCGTCCGTGTCGTCGTCTCGTCTCGCCGCAGCGCTGCCGGCCCTCCGCGCTCCTTCGATTTTCAGCGGGCGGCGCCTCGCCGCGCCGTGCCGCGCCGCGAGGGGGGTCGCGTTCCGCGGTGCGGTGCCCGGCGCTAAAACGGCCGTTGAATTTTAATGTGCGGCTGCAGTGGCCCGCGCTTCGAAGGGGCGATCGTACACGTCTGTGTGCGGGCATGCGTCTCCTGGAAACGTGAGTCATAAGTTTTGGTGCCGATAAAGTAGCAGTATATTTTCGAGGACAGTCAGATTGTATTCAAATATAGCTTACTGATTGGAATTGCAGTTGCAACCAAAATGTAAAGAACAATACGTTCGTTTGAATTTAAACAAGCAGTGTTCGACACACCTGCGAAGAGAGATTGGGGAGGAAGGGAAAAATAGAGAAGTTTCACTACGAAAGCAAGACGCTTGGTATTACTATCGGTCTATTTGTGATAAAGAAAGTGCTCCTGTGATAGTTCTTTTCACACTTCCTTTGTAAACGCGTTGTGGAAAATAATCATTCAAAAATTAAAATGGAATCCGCTGTTATTTCTACACTATACAAATACTAGTTTTCTAATGACGGTTTAATTTGAGGTTGGAGAATAAAACAGGTTGGGCGTGCGTGGTCGCCTCGTGATTATGTGCAAAGCTGCACATCGATTTTCCTGACTGCGCGACGGACGCGGCGATGTACTCAGACCAGGTGCACGCCGCCGCCGGGAGTCCCCACCGACGCCGCCGCGGCCGGTGCACTTTCCCGCCAAAATTGAGCGTCTCTCGCCGCTTCCACCCCCTCCCCTTCCCCCACCAAGAGCTCACTCCTCTTGAAGCGAAGAAAATCCTTTGCTAGTTTGTCAACAAAATTACGTGACACATTGAAGCGCCGGTTTTAATGGATAAATAATTTTAAGAGATTAACGAATTGTATTCATTAATGTGCTGTCTGATAATCATAAAAAAGTAATACAAAGAGAAAATAATAGTAATCGAAGAGAGAACGCATGTTCTACTTGCTAAAAGTGAGGTGCGTCTGTGAGAAGAGGTGCAGAAAAAGGCATGCGGTACTGGTTCTTGTTTACTAGCGCTAAGCATTACCGCGTAAATTAGCGAGAATATTAGGGTTTAACTTCGGTGATTTCGCAGGAAAAAGAACCTTCTTGGAAGGATGCTGTATTGGTCACTTCTAAGAAACAGTTGCCCTGGGCAGGGTCTTTCTACCCTTCCTTGACTGTTCCTAGTATGCACGAGGAAAATTGCAGTGTTTGTGTGCATAGTTCTACACAAGCCAGGAAAATGAATGCATCTGCCTTTCAACCAAACATACCTCGCAAAATACTATTCACAAAATTTGTATTGTATTTACTGTACATACAGAGCAAAATATCTTATTTTAGAATTATTTCGATCACTTTGTAAACACTCGTCTGCACCTATCCTATACCAATGCTTCCATATCAAAAAATTTCTTATTATTTACAAGATAAGCTTATCCACAAGCTTATTCTGATAATACGACCAATCACATCAGTTATATACGACACATTCGTAATAAGGGCGTATTTAAAAATGACGTTCCCTATGTAGGCAATTTCATTTAAGAGGTACGATTTTTATTTTAAAAAAGTTAATATTTTTCAAATGAAATTACTGTAAATATTAAGTTCAAATGTTTAGATTGCGAAAAGCGCACGGTACGGGAGAAAAAAAATAATTTCTCGGTATTTTCTATCACCGCCACTACTGCACGGTCAAGAGGGTACTTCACAATCCCCTGCGAGAGAAACGTCGGTCGTGATGCGCTCGCCCGAACTCTCTCTGGCGGTGCACTAAAAACCCTTTCGAAGAGAGACGGCGCTTCAGGAGTAGTGGTGCAACAATGCGGCGGCGTTTCGGACAATCTGGAGGTGCTTTCGAGGGGTTGGGCAAGCGAGGCAGAAGAGGCGCAGTCGCGAGGGGCGGCCAGCCTGGCTGCGTGCTTCTTCGACCCATTTTCGTATTCGAATCGAACCAGCGTCGTTCTTTTCGACACGAGGTCACTGGAGCGCATACACCGCGCGACGGCGGCGCCTCGTTATGCAGTGTGGAGTTGGTCTCGCGCTTACCCAATGACCAATCGAATTCCTTTCGGGAACTGAAATAACACAACTCATGTTTTTTGCAATAGGGTCGGAGGAGTGCAACATCTCGTGTACTTTCCCACTCGACTCTCTCGTTAAATGTGCACTAAGAGGATCGAACATTCATTCCAGGACAATGTTTTTTAAAACGAGTTTCTTCGAATATTAATTTCATATATTGGCTCCATTGGATTTTTTGTCCTATAAGGTAGCTTAAACTCTACGTGACTGTTATTGGGGTCCGGAGAGTAAATATCAGTAGCTGTTCTCCATTCGGGTCATTCCTTCCGGAGGAAAACATCGCGAATGGTAGACTGAAATTCGGGAAGAAAATTCTGACGACAGGACGCAGTGCAAACAAATTAGGAACATTAATAGATGACTAGCATCTGCAAATTGCTAAGAAGTGCAGGCATGCCAGCTATATTTTGAATGATGAAGATACTTAAAATTTAGAACTGTTTTGGAATACATTAACACTAGAAGAAAGGTAGTGTTGAATGCAAGAATTAACGCATGGATTCCAATATTTCCTCATGCTATAAGTTAAATTAAATTTGTCTGCAGTGTAGCAGATTAATATTGGTATTGTGGTGAGTTTTCGTTGGCATTTCCAATGAAATAATTATACGAGTCGTCATTGTCAACATTATTTATTAAAAAGCTATTATAAAGCTGCCATTTTAATAAATAATATTGTTGGCAATGGCGACTCGTATAATTATTTCGTAGTAGATTAAGTCTATTTCTTCTATATTCTGACTAAAGACCCGATTCCCGTGTAACTGCACATTTTCTTTGCTATCTTGAAACTGGACGAAACCATAACCAAAATTTGAATCATGAAACTGACGGTATTTTAGTACTGTTTTTATTGTGCACGAAATTACGTTTTGGGAGTTATTGCGCAGTATTACAAGTTTTAGGTAATTACGCCTGAAAATCCCATATTTTGGGATTTTACTGGACGAATTTGCAAGATTCATGGTTTTCTTGCATAAAATATTTTTTATATCAAAGGGTTTTAATTAATCGTTTCTAATGGTTTCATTTAAGCGAAAGTTTTAACGACATAACTAAGCAGTGGAGTCGGGTGGTCGATGAAACCAGAGTGCCGTTTATTGTGTGTCAATTCTGGATTTTGTTGCCCTATGGACTCCTTCGATACCTTTCATGATGCCTATTATCTAATTAAAATTTCTGAGGGATTCTATTTGGGAATGGGGATATGCGGTATTACCACGAACTAGGTCCGCGGCCATTGGTTGCGACCGCTCAGCCAACGCTAAGTTCGGGGTCTATCTTCCCAATCGGATCGTATATCCGTTTTGCCAGTCTTCACTGAACTTACGAGGGTGGTCCCAGAAGTACCCGACCCAACAAAGAAAAAACAAAAAATTTGGAAAAATGTTTATTTTTCAACATAATCTTCTTTGAGCTCTATACACTTTTCCCAGCGATGTTCAATAAGTTCGATACCCTTTTTGTAATAAGAACTGTCTTGCTTCTCAAAATAGCCATTAACTACCGATATCACTTCTTCATTGTGGGGAAATCTTTGACCACTGAGCCATTGTTTCAAGTTTGGGAACAGAAAATAATCAGAGGGGGCTAAATCTGGCGAATGAGGTAGCAATTCAAATTTTAATTCATTAATTTTGGCCATTGCAATAACGGATTTGTGAGCTGGTGCAATGTCCTGATGAAACAACACTTTCTTCTTAGCCAAGTGTGGCCGTTTTTTGCTTGATTTCTTCGCACAAACATTGCAATAAGTTCGTATAATACTCGTCGTTGATAGTTTTTCCTTTTTCAAGATAGTCAATGAAAATTATCCCCCGCACATCCCAAAAAACCGACGCCATGACCTTGCCTGCAGATGGAACAGTCTTCGCCTTCTTTGGTGCACGTTCTCCCTTTTCAGACCATTGTTTTGATTGTTGTTTTCTCTCTGGGGTGAAGTGGTGGACCCATGTTTCATCCATGGTTATGAAACAGCGTAAAAATTCTTTGTTGCGGTGAAACTTCGCTAAACACTCAATTGAAACATCTTTACGACACTGTTTTTGCCCGAGTGTGAGCAAACGCGGCACCCATCTTGCATACAGCTTTCTCATGTCTAAATTTTCAGATAATATGCGATGTACCGCACTTTTCGAAATGCCTACTATGTCTGCTAGCTCGCGCACTTTCAGTCGACGATCACCCAGTACCGCTTTGTGGATTTTCTCTACCATTTCTGGAGTTGTCACCTCATTTGGTCGACCACTGCGATGCTCGTCTTGGCAGCTCGTACGGCCTCGTTTAAACTCTGCTACCCAATATTTTACTGTAGTAAACAAAGGCGAAGACTCACCCAGAGTAGAATCTAGTTCAGTTTTTATACTGGTTGGGCTGAGGCCTTTCAAATGAAAGTATTGGATCACATAACGATGACCAATTTTCTCCATTTTTACAAATTCACTCACAACGTTCACTATTGATTGTTGCCAAACAAATACTAAACAACTTAGCGTCTTCAAACTTGAAACATATGCTTCATAGATTGTCTACTTTCTAATACAGTGATATTTTTCGAAACACTACCACGATCTCTAGGTCAGGCCGGGTACTTCTGGGACCACCTCCGTACCAATACGAGATCAAGCACGCGCGATTCACGAAGCGGAAGCTTAGTGGCACGCTGTACTGAGTTTCAAATTCATCGGATTTCTGTGAACAGATATTACCCTGCGAAATCAAGAGAAGAAACAGCAGCTTTTAGCTGCGTGCACACGTACGTCAGAGTGCCGCTCGGCACACAGACAAGAGTAAATTTGGAACAAAGATCGTGTCTGAAACATTTTAGTTGATAGAAGAAATAATTTCTCAGAAAATAGTTTGGAAATATATATAATTGTAAATTATAAGTAAACTATTAAGAACATTTCTTCTCTAACAAAATTATTTTTATTATTTCTGAAGATATCTTTCTATTTTTAAATTTTTGTTTTTACTTTTCTGTATTTTTATGCTAATTTAATTTTGTGTGCGAATAATATGTAAAATGTGAAATATGGTTTGTTTAAAAAATCTGTAAAAACTGAATTATAATAAAAACGCTAAAATCATACTTCATTCACCTTTAATAACACATTCAAAATATAAAACAAGTTGATAATTGAAATAACAAGTTTTTAGGCAACAAGTGCAAAGTTTCGACAGTTACATTGCACGGTTTTGCATACATTGTTCGTTTTTTTTACTGCACGAAAATCCGGCTTTAATTATGACAGTTGCGTGATCAGTACGTAAACCTCTCATTTCTCGTCAGCAACTCGCGCGAGTAGGGCCTTAAAGAGATTGATCCAGGAACACCCGGTCACATCTCACCATACACTTGAATAAAGCGAAATGAAGTTGGAAAGAGAAACCTAATGACGTTGACTTGCTTAGCGAATTCGTGCCATTATCTAATTTTCTCATCAATTACTTTTGGTATCTGAGCGTGAAATTTTCAGTTCAGATAACCCTAACATCTGTTGGCTTCCTCACTTGCCTTTCTCTGATTTTTTTTTTTAAAACTTAATTTATTTTTGCATGTATACTACAAATCTTAGTGGGCACATGGTACCAAAAATAGTCATAGATATGTGTTGTAAACATCGAAATGGTAATAGTTTTTAAATCTGGCCTTGATTCCATGATTTTTATATATCTCAAAACGGATTTTACAAAACTTAATTTGGAACGTGACAAACCACGCTCTCATCGCCTGAAGTGCCATCAGTTTGTACACCCAGGGTTGTATTTAAAGGCAGCGACCTTACTCTTTCGTGGCAAACTCCCAGAGCCGCCGGCTGCGAGATGTCTGCCAGAGTAAGACACATATACAAGCGAGTTTTACGAGCAGAACCTGGGAGAGGTCAGCGACTCTGGCGTTAGTTTATCCCTCATCCTGCTCGAAACGCATCTCCGTGGACGCACCTTTCCTCTTCAGGAACTTCCTGTAGAAATTACAAGGTGTCCGCTTTCAAGTGCAGCTGTCGTGGCGCTGTTCGATCACTGCACACTTAACTATTCCAGTGGTTAAAAAACTAGATCTGTGTCCACTATCTTTTCCATTCTTCACGGAGACTTCCCCTTTTTCTACAGTTAATACGAGTACATAGTATGTGCAGAAACGTTAAAAACTTCAGCAGTTAGTCTTCAAAATTTCAATTTTACACAAAAGTAAATTGAAATGCGGCGTAAATTAGATGGCATAAGATTAATCTTCTTATTAAGAAGAATAAATTAATTAGTCGCGATTACATCTCCCAATTTTTGTATAGAACTAACATGTCCCTGTAATCGATCAAAATGTAATTAAGGAAACAAACTGCATTAATTCTGTAACTTAATTCTTCGCAATAACTTAATTCTAAGCATCTTAATAAAGTGGCCCCGGTGGAACTTCTACAACAGTCTGTTAGATGCTGGACTCGGGCGAGAACACGCCACGGCGCCAGGCGGCCCGCGGAGATGGGCGTCGCCCGCGGCAGAAGGTGCAAAGAGAAAAAAGCGCGGCTGGCCGGCGCGTAGGTTTTGCACGCGAGTCACAGGCGTACACACACTTTCACTGGTCGTCGCTGCTGCTAATAATATACGCTGGCGCGGCAGGAAAGTGTAATCTTAAAATAGCCCGAGATGTCAAATGTATGGCAAAGACAGTATCATGTAACCGCAATTGAATAAAGTGAATGAATGTTGCTCCAAAGGCTTGTTTGCCAAAGTTGTCCGTTAAATGACTGTCAATAGTCGGTTTACAAATTAGTACACTGCGTTTAAGATATACATTAAAGTTCACGGACATGTATAAATATTATTGCTTCTAAAAACCAGACGTGTTGAAGACTTCTCATATGTCTCATCTCATGTAGAGATTTATTGTAGAATAAAAGGCAAGTGTGGTATCTGATAAGTGATTCCAGAAAAAATGATACTGGTATAGGTTCAGGCATCTTTTTCTGACCCTGTCCTAAGAGTTATTTTATTGACAAATTTATTTCATTTCCAGACTTTTTTCTTTCTTTTTCCATGAAGTTAAAATGAACGGCATTTAGAACCAAAGTACCTCGCACCATATCAAGTTTTATAGACACATTTAGGGTGTAAGCGTTTTATTATAGTCTGATCCGCGGGAAGGGAAACGCTTCTTAAGCGATATCTACTTAGGCAGACTGCGTTCTGTTGCCAGGGGCACGGCCTTGGTTAAGGTGCTCGCCAAGCGGGCCTCTGGCTGGGGGCTCGGCCGCGCACCACCCATGAGGGGCCAACGCCGCCGCCACTGCCGGAGGCTGGGAGAGGGGCAATTTGCGGAACTTGCCGCTGGTACCTGGGGGGGGGGGGGGGGGCGGCTGGAGGGCTTACATAACCAGGTTATAAATACAGTCTCTTTCCGTCCCCACCCCTCTCCTCCACACCGCGCCACTCGCGCTCCGCTCCGTACACGTAATACAAGCTGAATAAAAACTCGCCGCACTGGGCTTCCGTCTCACCCCACCCCTCGCTCTGATGACAGGATTATCCCGTCAGAAGTAGTGTTCAGTTCGCAGCTGGAAATATCCAACGTGTTTGCAAATAAATGTACAAAAGTGATACGAAGTGTAATTTTACCTATTAAATAACTCCTTGTAATTAACAAATCATTCTGTATTGTGATGCAAGGTAGTTACTCTTCACTACATTGTTCGTCTTTCCCTAAAACTCTAGACGCAAACTACTGTCGCTATAGGTCATTTTTAAGATACCAATATATTTCGTACCCGTAGGAACAAAAATCTTGACTTACTGAGTTTGAAACAAAAGGTGTACATTGACAATGACTATTCCAAGAATATGAATCTATCTTCAGTCAACATGCCCTTCATTTTCACATTTTGTTTAAAATATAACATCTCATATGAAATAAAGAAAGCCATTTTCCATACTATACAAGTCTCAATGCTTTTGTTCAGTGCTTGGCTCTGATGTGATGTAAGGAAGTTTCGTTATAACCAACATTAAAATAATGGCTGCGTATCGGTGATATTTTCTATTTACTGAACACAACGAAGGAAAACAATGCACTTCCCGTCCGTCCAACACCAGGTCTTTGCAAAACTCCGCACTGCCTTCCTCAACTAGTATCTAGTCACAACTTCCGGAGACGATAAGCCGCAGCTTAAAGAAGTTGTATGCTACGTCCCCGCTCTGAAATATTACTATGATCTTGCCGATGACCTGCCACGCTGCCTTATACAGGCACTACATTCTGGAGAAGAATGGTTTCTGATCAAGATCAGTTAAATACAAAGCTTCGGTAGATAGAATACGCGGTATTGACTTATTGGCCGCATATTTGAATAAAAAGTGTTGACCTCTTTTTTACTTTTCTTCGAAAGAGAGTATTGTAATCGTGCGTCGAAAAACAAATTTTTCGACAGAAAACTCTGGCCCTGGTAACGAAAAAGTGGATAAAACTTGTTCCTATGCTATATTGTAAATTACTTCTCCAAAGCGTTGTCTTATGTTCTATGGGTCCTTCATACTAAAAAATCAATTGAAGGAAAAACATTTGTGGCCTACACTAGCACCTAAACCGTACAGCCGATTTTATCCAAAATTGATATTTCCGAATCAATCTAAACGAACACTATGCTTTGCGAGTTTGACATGGATATTTTGTTTCTAGGGGAACTTTACGTGATGCCTCAACATGTTTTCCTCGGGTAGCGCAAAGGACGCTTAAAATGATGGCGCAGGTCACATTTTTGTTCAAATCCCCGATTTTTCGAAAAATATAAAAGTTCATAATTTTTTCGGCGTCTTCCTGCAACCACAATATTGAATATAGAGATGTTTTCCGTAATGAAATCTATCCTTCTAAAACATCTTAAAATTAGGCCGTGCAATGTTTTGAAAGGGTAATTTTAAACAATTATTTTATCAAAAACTTCTCCTCGTATGTATCAAAGTACGGACCAAAAATTGGTGCTGGGCACATTTTCGGCTATTTCAAAACATTGCAAAACTACAATATTGAAGATATTTTTATCTTAAATGGGGTTAAAAAACAATCTTAAAGAAGTCATATACTTTTTTTAAACTAGTACTTTTCGCGTAACTTCTGCTTAAAGGAAATTAAATTTATTTTTAAAGTCTCAAAAGCTGCTCCAATTTTTTCTTTAATTTTTTCACAAATAGTACAAGGTACGCTTAAAAGGATGACGCAGAAATCGTTATTCGTTGAACTCTATGGATTTTCTGAAATTGCAAGTTCGAAAGTATGTGCTGATGTAGTACTTAATACACATGCAACTTTCGATGGCTTAGCCATCATAAGATCTGGTACAAAATATTTAATAAATTAACGGAACAGTTCAAAAAGAGAATGGACTTCAATATTCAGTAAATATAATATTTGTTGTTTAATTTAAGGGAATGGGCGTAATACAACAATTGAAAGGAAGAAAATAATCCGGCGATCAATATGTTTTAATACTACAGGCAAAAGGTGACTGCATCTGTAATTGTCGGTCACAATATTTCAACTTGCACTTCTTTACAACAACACTGACGCCGCTCCGCGGTTGGAGCACGTTCTGGGTACACTGAGCTGCGAGCAGTAGTATGTTACTGGCGCGAGTGGGCCGGCAAAGCACTTCTGCTTCGCAGCAGCCACTAACTAGAGCCGTACAGCCACGACTCGCAGCACCAAACCGGTTCTATCCCCCACACATACACGTTCTCAGAGTGAATGTATTTTAGTCCCGGCCAAACCGGTTCGAGACCCGTGGCGGGCGAGTGTCGCCCCTGGCGGCTACGTTTTCGCCGCAGAGCGTTGGCGCATCGTGGGGGAGGGGGTGGAGAGGCCGGTTGCTGGGCACGGAACGGACCTTCTTCGGAGCAGAGGGTCTACGGAACTCATTTCGGTCAAGCAATGGGTTCGTCAGAGTTCTGAAGTAGAAGAAAATCTAGGATATAAATAGTGCTATGTTATGAAGGAAATGTAGTTTGGGCCATTTGCATAGGAGATTCTGCCGTTGCATTGGTTAGACCAATTCCAACAGTTTGGCCAGGAATAGTTATTTTTGTTAATGTTTAGATGAGAACAGTCTTCATGGCAATATAAATGTAGTAGCAAATGGGAAATCTATGGCGAAGTGCCATTTGGGTTATCAATAGGATCACGGCGAGTGCCATTTCGACTGACACAGTATTATGCTAATTTGCATGTATGCGATTACATCTTGCTCAGTTTCGTCTGGCAGTCGTGCGGAAAACTGGATACGAAAAGGTAGTTTCAATACCAATCAATTTTTTTTTTTTTTTTTTGATTGGGGTTTTCATTTGTCTGAGAGTAATTTGGAGATAATGCACAAACTCCAGTCAATTTTGTTTTTGATACACATTGACATGAGAAAACAAAAGGTCAGAAAATATTAACTGCTAAAACAAAGGTGGAAATTAAGGCCAGTACAGCGTGTACTTGAATCAATAAGTCTTCCAAATAGTTTCTCGTAATATTCGTATGTTTGGAGAGTCGTGAACTTTTCCTAATTTTCCAAACTATCATAGCTGTGATACAATCGAATAGTCTTTACTAAAATGTTCATTGTTATACTTAAAGTAATTGTATTAACTTATCTTCAGTTTCCAAGGATCATAATTATTGTATTTAAATGTTACAGAGGTCATATTATTTATATACCTCGCTGTTTGCGGCCTTACGTGCATTTAAAATTTTGCAAAGGTTTAGGGTCCATATTTTTGACAGACGAATTCTTGTAACATTAATCATAAACATCGTGCAACGTTTTCGGGAATTGTTGTCCCCATAATCAGGCTGTGAAATTGAATTTTGAAATATATAGTACAAAATTTAAAATACGATCTAGGGTCTAGACCCATGTTCCCACTGGTGTTCATGGACCCCATGGTTCCCATGGATGGTTCAAGGTAGTTTTGAAACTACACCCAGGAAGGAGACTATGAAAAACCGAAAAACTTGGGCTCTTGAGTCTACGGGACAAACAAGTTTGAAAACTTTTGGTATAGATTCTAGACTACTTCACAAATTAAAATTTTAAAACGCATGAATCTCAAAGCAATGTCTGAAGTCAGCGTTTTATTCGGAGATATACCTATTATTTCTTTACCTTCAATCTAGTTTGATATTCCATGCGAATTTTTATATAATACTTTCAATATATTTATAAAATCAATACTGTATGTAATAAAACTGATTACCAGAAATGCGTTTCGCTATACCTTGTACGAATCTCCATAGTGCTTGACGTTAGAGAGACACGTGATAAAGTTATTGGATTCCTAGTGAAACGCAATAGCAACAGCTTTTCCAGATACCTTAATAAGACCTAAAACCTATGCAAATAAAATGAAGTATAGAGTGACACCTGATGACCACAGTTAATTGAAGACAGAGGGTCTCGCTGACCTGAGACACACGGGTTGAGGGCGGCGACCGGGTCGAGATGGCGGGCGAGGTCGAAACGCAAGGTCGCTGATCCCCCCCTCCCCCAGGCGGCGTCTGGCCGCATCCCAGACGCGGCGGCGGTAGCGGCAGCTGCGCAGCCTCCCCTCCCGGCCCCGCCACGTCACTTCCGCTAGCATCGATGACGTAGAAAGTAACAGCAGCGGAAATGGATTCGTGAATACGCCCCCCCTCCCCTCATAATTGTGGCAGAGGGGAAGATTACTAATTATTTTTTCCAATCTTACCTGCCTTAATGCCCCTTAAGCATTTGCGTTTAAATTTCTAAAAACAATCTAATAACAATTATTTCAATTTTTCTGAAATGATAGGAAGGAAACGTGAAGAACTTTACATTTTCTATCAACGACAAAATTTAAATTAGAAAAATCCATTTGATAAAGAATGTTACTGGGAAAGGGAACAAGACCTAAACTCCAATTAGAATCTTAAGTGATACTCAAATAACGAAAAAACTCAAAACAGGATTTGTGAAAAGTATGTACAAATAAACGATTTGTAACATAACTTCCAGTTAAAAATGCTGGAGAGAAATAAAACGGTCATTTTTTTCTTTCCATCTGTCTGGATTCCACAAATTTCTTAACCCTACAAGAGTGTAGTTTAGAAAAGTTTGAGCAGGTTTTACTTGGTCATAATTTTTGTACTTAAGAAGGCAAAAATTCTTAATACTTTTTGATGTGTAAAAAAAATAATTATCTGCACTTTCAGTTGTAAGCTCAAATGAATGCTAATAAAGACAGGAGATATTTCTGTTTACTTCCAAATTCACATATAAAAGAAAGAAATTCTCATCAAACCTCAAAATTATTGAAAATGAAGTTACTACTCTTGCTCTCTAAGGTATAGATTTTAACATAAAAGAGAAAGTTTACATTTTGTTTTTTGTTGTTCTAGCATCCAGGAGAGAAGAGGTGCTGGCCATTCGAAGCAAATTTCCAAACAAAGTCCCAGTAAGTTGAAAATTCTTTTAAAATCATTTACAAAGCTTAAAGAATTAAATAAGCTAGGTAAAATTGACACCAAGTTCTCCACAGAAACTCTTATCTATAGTAATGTAACTTACGTTATTCTTAAAATTTTTAATGCTGTAAACTATTTTGTATCTATATTGATTGATCCTTTACTATAAGATACAAGAACAGATAACTTTTATGCAGCAATTGTTGATTTTCAGGTAATTGTGGAACGATTTTACAAAGAACAAAATCTTCCGACATTAGACAAAAGAAAATTCCTTGTACCTCAAGAAATCACAATGTCCCAATTTGTTACCATTATTCGGTAAGTAAGAAATGTATGCCATTCTTTTCAAATTTCATAATCTTAAAAATTTATTAACCAATATTTCTCTATTAATTTTCAGAAATCGCATGAAGTTGGGCTCTACGCAAGCCTTCTACCTTCTTGTACGCAATCGATCAATGATAAGCTTGTCCCGCACCCTGGCTGAAGTATACAGTGAATACAGAGATGAAGATGGCTTCTTGTATGTTACATATGCATCACAGGAAGTCTTTGGATCTGATAATACAGGACCATAACTTGATATTGAAGGTCAGTAAAATGAGAACTAGAGAGAAGAGTTTAAAACAGTACACCAAAAACATAAATTACATATACCCTCAATTGAATCAGCATAGCCAAACAATACTTTTTCAAAAATATTAAAAAACTAGTGGCTTGTAGCAGCAAAAATACTGCTTAACAAATCTACACAAAATGGTTTTACAAAAAGTAGCATGTACACTACTCAAGAAAAATAAACAAGCTTTCAAATTCCACTTCAATAAATTTAACAAACATTCTTCAAAAATACTGCAATCCTAGGGCAGTATAGATATAGTACAACTGTTCTTTACATACCAAGAATATCAAAAATGTGTAGGTCCACATATTTGTGAGTGGTGTCGTCGTTGGGATCTTGCTCTCGCACATCAGCTGTCATAATGTACTGAGTATGCGAGTTACATTAGTATTTGCCACATTAGAATAGGCGGAAAAACAAATACTTACATTATTCAGTCAAATTCTAAACGGTTTCATGGATTTTGGAATTTTTCAGAGTTTCAGGGTACTTAATAAATGATTGTCACCTCTCAAATGACTGGAGGCTGCATATTTTTCTTTCAATTTCTGTTTGCATTGGAAATTGATGGACAGGCAATTGTTTGGCTGCACAGTTTTCTTTACATTTCTGCTGCATTGGAAATTAGTAATTAGAAATAACGAATTTAGCAAAAAATTTTCAATGAAACAATCACTGGGGAAAAAATTGATTGGTTGTTCAGTACTTTAAAAAAATTATTTATATCATATTAATACACATTTTCATGAACATTCAGCATTTCCACAAATAACATACTGTAACCAAATATTTTTACCAGGTTACATAGCATTGAAATCATGAAACGGTATTATGGTGAAAACACAAATGTTTTGTCAATCTTCATTAGTCAAAAAGGAAACTACTGGTTTTTCAACAGCACATACTTTCTTGCATTATTTGTAAATGCTATTCAATAATCCAATACCCCTACTCCACCAACATCAAGTAAACACAACCTTCCCAATGCTTTAAAAACAAAGTTTAACACTTGTAATTTTCAAAAATTCCGACCTCTTTTTAAAAGTTCTAATTTTAAAAAACAGATAATTAAGAAAAAGTATCTTCGAGATTGTAGGAACAAGCTGCAAAAATGCAAATAATTCATTAAATAGGAACAGCATTATTTTTATAAGCATACATTGCTCTACTCTTGGGGGGAAAAGAAATGGTTTGTTTTTGAATATTTTAAAATTGCATGAAAACTACTCATTTTAGAAATATTGTGCATGGCCTTATTTAAATCTGACTTTGATATTTTTTCTTATTCTGTTGTAGGAAGAGACCAAAATATTTTAAAACTTTTGTGATAATTGAAAATTGATTTCAATGAGAAATCTGACCCACATGATGTATTTTGCTCTATCAGAGAAAAAAATAATCAAAAATCCTCAGCCATTTTGGGGAAAATATTGGAACTGTAGAGGCTTTCAAGTAAATCAAAATAGTATCTCCATTTCAAATTAGTGGATCTGAAGTGCAGGCATTTCGATCAGGGAACACAATTTTTTTTAAGAAAAAGTTTAAGTAATTTAGTTTCTGGTGTGGTCAACAGACATACATTTTGCCATAAACCAAATTTTCAGTATCAAGGACCACAAAATGTGGATTCTACCTTCACAAAGTATTAGAGGAAGTAATTTATTAAATATAGAAGATTTATCTCAATTTTCTACATCAGGGACCCACAATACAAAATTTCTGTTGCCACTGTAGCATTACAATTATTTTTATTTACTAATTAAGTATGTAGTAGTTAAAAAAATTAAAAGGCCTTGCAATGGAAGGTTATGAAAATAATCCTGAATTGGTGAATATACAACTACCGTAGCTAAGGCCTAAGTTCACTACTTTTTATCTTCCCTGCCAACCTTCAGTAAATCAATAAAATATGACTTAAGCAATAATTATACATAGGTTTATACCTTCCTTTGGTGCATTCGTTCCTGCACATGCCCCCCCCCCCCCCTCACATGTGAAGAAAGGAACTTTGGAAAGGAATATTAATTTTAGTAACTCAAAAGCAGCACATAATGGCAATTTTTAAAAAAAAGTTATATTTTCTCTTTCAAAACTGCTATACACTTATATTTTCACATTGTTTCAGGGTTCAGTGCCAACTCCATGGAGAGACTGAAATGACAGTCAATGACAGAACTGAGTCCTGATACTAGTCGCAGCCTTTCAAACTGGAGGATGGGAAGATTCAAGGAGAGGATGCTAGTGCTGGTCTTGGCTGCATGACAGGCGGATATAGCTTACGGATGTATTTTATTTCCTTTTATAATGAAAGGCAGCAGACTGAGGCACATTAACTTGACTGCCTGAAGTTTATATTGATTTTGTAAAATTTAGTGGCAGCCTTGTCAATTGCTCAGCATTAATTTGTGTTGAATTATATTCTGTAACTCTGCAGTCACCCTAGAGTCTTAAAGTTGCAAAGTCCTTAGGGAGGCTTTGTGATGAATTTCTACAATGGCCAATTCTTGTTGCTGTATAAGTTATGATTGGCAAGTTGTCTCATGGTGTTATGGAAAAGTTACGACAGGAATCCCATCATGATATTTATTTATGTAATCAAAGCTATGTGTAAAGGCTTTTTTAATTTTAAATGTTGATTAAAGTTAATTTTTGTATAAATATTTAGTGTTTCCGTACATTTTCCAAGTCCTTGTGGCAAAAAGCTTTTCATGATCAGTTACATGTAAATAATACATTTATTCACCATGCACCAAATTCTGAGCAGCATTCATCAAGCAATCCTGAACTTCTTTTGTGTACACCAGCTGAGTTCTCACCGTACTCAAATACTGTGGATAAGTCTGCACACCATCTTGCCCAGGCAAGGGCTCCATTCGAGTAGTTGCCACTTGAAGTGGCAAATAACGTTGGCTACTCGCACCTTGTGACAAGCACTCAATTGAAGTTTTCTGAAACAAACAATGTACTGGACATAACTCTTGTTTTGGGTACTGAAAACAATTTTTTTATATGAAAACATTTATATATATTTCACAAGACAGTTTGATCAATGCATTTTTTTACTTTCCTGTATACATATGTATATAAAGAGTAATACATGTATAAGGAAAGTTATGTACTGCTGCATATAATTGACTTCAAGATTAATGGATTTCTGGGGGGCCCCTGATAAGGATTCCCCCCCCCCCTTCAACTGTCTATCCAGTGTATGTGAATAACAACACTAGCACCTTAAACCAAAACATTTTTTGGGGTGTATTTTACATAACTCCTTGAACATTTTAAAAATTTTCTCAAGTTCCAAGTTTCTTGTAAGAATGCAGTAAAATACTCTTATCAAGGTGGCATACGTCCAATTATCTATGAAAACTGAATTTTCGAAAATTGCAAAACATTGAAATTTTTTTCAGTTAGTACAACTAGATTTAGTTCTTTCATTAAGGCCATGTACACTTTTTTGAAAATTTCATTTTTTGACCCAATTTTGCATGCAATATTAAATTACAAAAACAAGATTTTCTCAAACAGCTCAATGTTTTCTTTAAACTGGGTAAGAAGTGCTAAATGTACTTTATGAGATGACAATCATCAGTCTCCTCAATTCTTTTTCAAAAATTGTAAATATTAACATGAGAAAGTAAAAAATATATTTAAGTACAAGTGCTTTAAATATCATACAAAGTTTATCGAAAACTCAACCGTTTTCTGTAAAAAAATGAGCTCAAAATTCTGCATTTTCAGAAACGCCCAAACACCATTTTCTCAAAAATGGCTCCCATTTTTTTCCCTTCAAATTTTTTGAACAGATGGGGCTAATCACACTTCTTAATGAGGTAAAGTCCATTTTGGAGTATTTTCTTATTTTTTCAAAAATCACAACTTTTTTGAAAGATCTCTCACGCTGTTAATATGCACATTTCCAGCAATTTGTAAACACTTGTATTTGCGAGTTGAAATGCTTCAAATTTCGGATTTGCAGTAGTGCTTAAACGCCATTTTCTTAAAAAGGCTACAATACCTTCCCTTATATTTTACCACATAGTGGAATTGTAAAGATCCCAACGCGTTGTTGCCAACATTTGAAAATATAATATTTTTTTATTCGAGCGATCTGCTGGTTTTGTACGAAGTGCGGTGTTCACTTGTACTTGAATCACCCCCACCACGTGCTGAAAGTGGAAGATACCACCGGGAAACCAGTCCTGCCTGGTAGTGCTCCCCAATAACAGAAGGGTTTCGACCACATTGGCGCAATTGATTTTGCAGCATGTGGAATCTGGCACCACAATTTACACCGACTTCTGGACGGGTACAGCCAGCAGGATAAAAAAAAAACTTTATCCATGGAGCAGTGAACCACTCTCTTCACTTCGTGGATCCTGCAATAGAGATTCACACAAACTACATTGAATCCAGTTGGCGCCCCCTTTTAAGAAGACCCCGACGGGGTGTTCGCCACGAGGACATGGCTATGCACTCGGCCGAGTATTTATGGTGCCAAGATTGCTAGAGACTGCGCCGAGATCAATTTTGAGCTATGGTGGACGACTTAAGAGAAATGAATTGTGTGCTATTTCTACAACAAATTTGCATAAATCTATTGTTTATTTCATGCGTGTGTATTCCTATCTTCCCTCTTGTTTCTGTTAGTTTGGTAGCGGTAAGTGGAGTCTTAAAACTAGCGAACATCGCGCACTGCTCATAACCAGTAGATCGTTAGTAACACCGAAATTTTTGCTCAAAAGTAATAGAAAACTTATTTGCAGCAGCAAATTATCTATAGATTTGATATCACTGCGAAAGAAATACCCTTCTACTCCTCATGCAATTAGCAAAGAAAACAGTTCTACAAAACATTCACACAGTAAAGCCACATTTATGTTCACAACCAAAACAAAAGACCCTTTCAGCATTTGCTCAATGGATCAAGGGAAAGTGGAAGAAAACCAGATCAAGTTGAGTGTGTTACTTACACCGCTTACAAATTTTCAAGAAATCAAAACAAATGGAATTTTCACATTCCCGGCATTTGCCGATAAAAAAATGCACATACACCCCTCTTCTTTGTATAGATGATCAACTGTTAGATGCAAAATTACTGAAGTTTGCCTTAATTGTTATATACGACATGTTTGCTCTAGGCCAACCAAATGTAGGGTAATTGATTTCAAGAATAATATATCAGAAGCTTAGTTCGGAAAAACATTGCTTATTCAGTCTTTCATGAAATAGCATGCAACCTTAAATCCTTCCTTCAATTTCACATGCTTTCATGCACAGAGACAAAGCAAATTTAGTTTCCTGTTAATTTTGTCTTTCCACTCTTTTCTTCCTGGCAATCTATTTATTTATTACTTATTTATTTACTGTTAAAAACTGTCTGATGAATAGAGTATTCTGTGCAAATTCTCTTAAATTCTGGAATCCCAGCCCTAGCAAGATGAATTCTGAATACAGATGGAAATGAGCGTTTTTGGCAAGAATTGACAAGAAAATACACGCTTCTGAGTAATAAAAACTACTTGCTAAGGCAAATCAGCTATAGATTTGGGATATTATCCCTCATTATGCCCTACATGAAGGAATCGCCTCACTGGCCAAGAACATGGAGAACAATTTAAATAACTAATTTATTAACAATGTTATTGATTGTCTATGATAGATTCTATTAATTAGGTTCCCCTTTATTATAGACAATCAATTATTTGAAATCAAATTAACAGTTCAGAAATATTGTTTATTTCACATTCAGTCTTAAAATACAATGTTTCGGAGCTCTATTATGTCTCCTCCATCAGGTAAATAATGTATAGCTAAAAAAAATTTTAATTAAAAACATACCAATTAGAAACTGAATGAATAAAAACAATGAAGTTTTTAAACACGACGAAATATGTCAATTTTATAAGCAGAAAGCATTCAGATTAGGAAGCCTGTTTTATGAAGTTATGCTTCATTATTTGAATTCACTCTACTTATATGTTGATAAATAACATTTTTGTTATATAGAATTACAGAAATAATAATCCACATCATTAAATTCCAGTAATTTATCAACATATTAAGTCTTCAGTGATGAAGGTTATAATTAGGACTCCAAACATTAGTGGAGATTCTATGAAGAACAGAGTCAATTTCAATTCTTAAAATGATCGTTAAATGATGAAGCGATAAGGAAGTTACGAGGGGAAGAGAATTTTCTGATTAGAATGGAAAGTACTATTTCATCCTAAGCATACATTTTTACTGGCGATATGTGGAGGGCATATTCTTTAAAATAGATAAAGAAGGATATTAGAAATTTTTAATAATTATGAACCAAAAATTCAATTCACCCTTGAACTAGAAAACAATGCTCACTTAAATGATTTGCACATAAAAATCACTAGAGATAACAATGCAATTAAAACTGATTGGTACCAATAATCCGTAGCCACTAATCCGCACTCTAATCCACTACTCCATACCAATAATCCGCAGTACTTTGAACTACAAGTATGGACTTCTGACCGGATTTATGGTATTGTCGATAGAATTATGCATATTTAGCAAGAAGAGAATCATAAATGTAATCTAAATGAAATTGAAAACCAATTATATCTAATGATTATCCTAGAAAATTTATTAATTCAAAGAAGTTAATTCAAGTAAGGTTAAATTTTCACAAGACGTTTAATAACCAAACTATTCTTGATAATAATGACATCAATTTAAATAATGATTATAATAATGATAAAAATAATTTGATGATTCCCTATGTTTTGAAAATTACTAATAAATTCCAGAAAGACATAAAAAATAGATTCAATGAAAAATTCAAGGTTAAATATAACATTTTAAATAAAATAAATGTAATTAAAAAAGTGAAGGATGTTATACCACATATGGAGAAAGATAATATTGTTTATAGGATTGATTCTCAAAATTGTGATGAATGTGACATAGCACAGACCAAAAGGAAATTAGTAACAAGATTCAAAGAACATGAGAGAAATGTTAGAGAATCTTCCACAACACAGAATTCGGTCAAGACTCGTAGGATAAAACCGGGTCACCAATTGGACTTTGAAAATATTAGTATTGCAGAAATTAAAACTAGAAAATTTGCTCTACTAGTTTCTGAAACTTAATATATAAAATTATCTAAAAGTATGAACTCAATGGTAGAATGTAATAATTTCTCTAATGTATATGACAATATTTTATATACAATCAAACAACGTTTCCATTAGTTACTTTTTTCACTTCATCCATTTGAAGTCCCCTTCCTCTCCTTTTAACCCTCGTTCTCTCTTCTCCTCGCAATTTTTTTATTGCTCCATCATTTAATGTTCATTTTAAGAATTGAAATTGATTCATTTCTTATTACAATATACAACACTAATGTTTCTAGGTCCTTAGTATAACCTTTATCACTGAAGACTGAATACACTGATAAATTATTGTGCTTTAATGATGTGAATTATTATTTACATAATTCTATATTACAAAAATGTTATTTATCAATATATGCCTCATTATTTGAATTTGAATTCTCTCTTCTTATAACTTAATAAGGTAAGCTTCTTAATCTGAATGCTTTCTGCTTATGTAATTGACAAATTTCCTCATGTTTAAAATTTTCAATGTTTTTATTCATTCAGGTTTTAATTATTATGTTTTTGTTTTATTTATTTAAAAAATGTTTCACTACACATTTTAACCTTACAATTATTATTATTATTATTATTATTATTATTATTATTATTATTATTATTATTATTATTATTATTATTAAACGATAGTGAGTGTTTGGGTCAAAGAATTACACCCACCCACACACGCACACGCTAGTTTTAAGATTTTCAACTTATATAATTATCACCGGTAAAAAAATTTCGATAACATTATTATGGTTACTGTAACAAATGCATAACATGGAAATGCAATTGTTACTATTACCCAAATATTAAAGAAAATTTGTTACTGTTGATAATACAATTATAAAAATATTCGAAATCTTAAAACTGTGGGAGGGGAAGGGGGGGAATAATTCTTTGACACACCATTTACAGTAACCTCCAGTTTTGGTGAACTCGGATATATTGAACCCTCAATTATAGTGAACTTAAGTCACTGGTCCTGTTTCACTTACATTACAAATAAGCATAAGAACACTCAGTTACAGTAAACCCGAACCTCAGCTATGGTGAACATAGGAAATACAATGTCCTGGAAATTAATTCCCTCCAGGTAAAGAATATGTCACCACAGTGCCACAAATTCCAACAGCACGCAGCTTGAAAAAATGTCGGCCAAAGGCCATAATAAAAGTAGTCTGCCCTGGAGTAAAGGTATGGGTCTCGGAATGGACACCATACTGATGACCTTATGCCACTCCGAAAACCTAGGTTGTGCCCTACATGAACAGGCGACGGCAACGCGCGATTTCTTACTTCAGTATCAATCTTTGTGTTAATTGATATTCTACAGGTCAAATCACATAGAGTTCAACGTAGGGGACAGGAAGCACGCGATCAGAGTATGTATGCTAGGGGATAGGAAGCACGCGACTGCCACAACCTATCCGTCGCGCCGGGCGGAAAAGCGATCATTTCCATTAACCTTATTTATTTATTTACTTTCTTATTTACTTACTTATTTATTTTATTTTCATATTTGCTTGCACCATCCCACTATCGAATGCATTTCTAATTTTATTAGAAAAGTAAAAGGGCCTTAGAGATGGGAGTTATTCCAACAATGCAAGAGGTATTGTTGGGTGTCAAAACTGTATTACGATACATAAAGACACAGAGAACAATATAGATTCAATTATGAAGAGAGCATGAACTAGGGAGAAGTATCTAGAGAAATCACAAAGGAACTAGTACAAGGCAAACAATTGAAAAGAAATTCATTTTTAAGGGCAAACACAGGTGTTAAAATTTTTAGTTCTTGGTATTAATGGATTTTGCTATATCTCTATATTTAAAAAAATCAATCTTTATGGAGAAATTGTGTTTAATTTTGATAACCTCAGATATAGTGAAACAAAGTCAGTAGTCACCAGAAGTGCACTATAACTGGAGTCTACAGTATATTCTTGGCAGCACTGAATGTAATTCAATTTGACTGTTCAAACGATGAAAATCAGTTTGTTTCGTGAATTAAAGTTAAAAAATAATATTCATGTGAAGTATTGTTATATAACGGGTGGATCCACAAATAAATTTTGGGAGGGGATATTCCAAATGTTTTGGTTGAATGTGTCGTATTACTGATCCTGTAAAATGTAGCTGGCTCCACTTAGCTCATGCTGCGGTATTATTTTATTTGTTCTAATGATTTTCCGAAAATATTTTTGCTTGAAAATTTCGAAACAAATTAAAACTAATAGTTACTGAAAAATGTGAGGGGAGGGGGGAATATCTCTCATTTTCCTCCCCATGGATTCGTGCCTATTATATAGTACCAAATAGAGAAACCTGTGACCGTCCATTCATCCGTCACTCACGGTTGGACACCCTTCCCCTCTACCAATCCAGACAAATGAGATCTCATTTAATGCATCTCCTGTAGAGAACTGATGATTTGTTTGCAGAATCATCCAGTGGATTCTAAAACTTTTAATAAAAAATTTTCTCCTTTAGGCATCTAAAACATGTTTACACCCATAGAGCTGATCAATAGTTAACATGATTCCTCACAATGAAACAAATAAATTGGCATTGTTTTTAGCATTACATTGCAGTTTAGCAGTCATTGCATTACATCTGGCATTGTGAATCAATACATGAAAACAAAGTATCTTTACCTAAGAATTAAAATGTTATTTGTCATAATATACCATTGTTGTGACACCTAAGATAGCTTAGACAAACTACTAGAGGTCAGTGGAACAGGAGGTGACCTAAGTGTTGTGTTGTTTCATTAAAATAATTTCTCTTCCATTTAATGGTTTGTGAAATAGTTTTAGGCATGTTTATTTAATAAATACAAGTCATTATATGCAAAACATTTAGAATTTTGGGAAAATTAATGGGAAAGGCAGTGATTTGTCTCCTAGGAAGATCACCGCAGTGAAAGCACATGACAACACAGAAAATTATTCAAATTGTGAGATTTCTCAAAGGTTGAACATATCAAAGACTTCCATTTCTCAAATCAGAAAAAATAATTGTTTTTGGTAAAGAATTATACCCTCTGCGATAAAAACAAGTGTATCCTGAAAATAACAATTACCCCAAGATCTTAGCAGTATTTGAAGAAGATTTGCCATGTAAATCGGTTTGCTATTTCTAAAAAGATTAAATTTTAATCAGAAAGTAATGGAGTCCTTGTATATGAAAGGACTGTAAAGCAGACACTACAACAATTGTATTTTAAAGCATGCACACCCACCAACAAGCCCAGATTATCAACTTTTATGAAAGAAAAAAGTCTTGCATGGGCTAAGAACCTTAAAAATAAAGATTTCAACTTCTGGAAATCAGTAAATATTTTATCAAGTGCTATCGCTATAATTATAACTGTCCTCTAAATAGAATTCTAATGTCATTTATTTATTTCAGGTTTGTTTTAGTGACAAATGCACTTTCGAAATTCTAGCAAACCAACATCAATTTGTCAGAAGGCCCTCTGGTACAAAGTACCATTCAGATTGTGACATACAGACAAACATCCAGTCAAGGTAAATGATTTCGTCCACTATCAGTGGCATAAGCACAGGACATTTCTACTTGGTTAAGAGCATCATGAGACAAGACCAGTACACGCAGATACTGGAAATACAGCTGCTCGACTAAAGGAATGGTTCAAAAATGAAGAATTTTTAGTTTCATGCAAGATGGGACTCCATGCCATACTATTCGAACAGTTCGCTCTGCCATTCTATTAACATGTCCATGCCCCTTCAGAGCTTTGTTTTCCATTTCCTTCATTAGCGGTGTAACTTTTACATCTTCTCTAATTGTGTTATTTCTTATCTGATCTCTTCTTGTTTTCCCTACTATCCTGCATAGGAATTTCATTTTCACTACTGTGATGCTATTTTCTGATTTTGTATTATGTGGCATATTTTCAGTTCCATATATACATGCTGGTATATATATACGGACTTATAAATTTGGAGTTTTGTTTTAGTGCTTACATTCATACTTAGCAAGTTCTTATTTATTTCTTAATACACAGAGTTTGCTTTCTTCACTATTATTCAGTTCCTCCTCATATTTTCTATCTTCCGAAATTATTGTTCCTTAATACTCATAACTTGTTACTTGCTCCATGTTTTCCTCGCTCCAATTAATGTTCATTTCCTCATTTTCTTTTCCTATACACAAAACCTTGCTCTTATTGATGTTTATCTTCATACCCCTATCCTCCAGTGCATACCCCCACTCAATTACAATCTCTTGGATTGCGCTCTCTTGGATTTTTGGCGAGCAATAAAATATTGTCCACATACACCAAGGCTTATATCCATACCAGTCTTATTTTCCAATTTCTTAGTTCGCCTTTTGGTTTGTTTAATAACTTGATCCATAAAGATTATGAATAATAAAGGGCTCAATGAATCTCCCTGTTTAACCCCTTTGTTCATTCTAAATTTCCCAGTTAGTTGTCCATCCAGCCCTGCAGTACCATACACTTTTTTATATGTTTTTAATTACCCTCATAATTTTGCTTGAAACCTCTACTTTCTCCAATGCATCCCATAGTTCTTTCCTGGATACTGTATCAAATACTGATATTAAATCTATGAAAGCAGTGCATATTGTTTTCCCCCTACTCAATGTTTTCTCAATTATAGTTCTTATGGTGTAATATGATCTTGTGTTGGTCTGTATGGTCTAAAGGCCCCTTGCTCCTCTTCCAAGTCTTTCTCTACCTCCCTCCTTAATTTTACTTCCACTATCCTTGTTGATATCGACAGCTGATAGTGCTCCCCTTTTTATGTAGAGGTACTATTATATTTTCTTCACAGTCTCGCGGTATTTTTTCTTCTCTCCATACCTGCCAGAAGTCTTTCTTGTTATTATGGCACTTTTCCTGCAATTCTGTTGCAAACATTTCCCATGACTTCTCCTTTGCCTTCTTCACTTCTAGTTTTGCTCTATTTCTATTTTCTATGTACTTTTCCCAATCTTCTTGCATTCTTGAAACAATATATGCAGCGTATGCCTTCTTTTTCTTCTTTATCCATTCCTTTACCACCTCGCTCCACCATCTAGTTCTTTTAAACCGCATATTTACTCTCTTCCTACCACATACCTCTATCTGCCTCTAACATAGTTTCCTTCAGCTCCTTCCATTCTTTCTTGATTCCTTCCCTCACCTCTCCCTGTTTCATTTTCAATCTTTCTTCAATTGCTTGTTCATATCCTTTCCTATTTTCCTCCATTCTCAATTTTTCACTTTTAATTTTGAAATATTTCTTAAATTGTTCTCTAGGTGGATTTTTGATAAGAGTTTTCATCACCACCAATATGTGTCCAATGCTTAATTCTGCACTTTTATACACCCTAATATCCATTATTGCATATCAAAATGACTGTGTACGTAAAGTAATCAAACATTCTTTTAACTATCATCTGATTTCTTCTTGTTTCAAAGGTGAATTTGTGAATTTTCTTGTGTGGAAACCACCTATCAGCAATTGATTATCTATACAACATTCTAGCATCCGCTCCCAATTATCATTCCTTGTTTTCTCCACTCCATATTTCCCCATAGAAACGTTTTCTTTCCGTGCATCCAATCCTATTTGAACATTCCTGTCTCCCATTATCATCACATGATCATGAATGATTTTGTTCTATTACTCTCTCATAATTCTTGCACTTACCAGTTCAAAATTAATCACTCTCTTATTAATTTCCGGGTTCATGATAATACCTACTCCCCCAACAGCCCTTGTTTTAATATCCACACCACTATATCTCATTACCTAGCCTTTATGCAATTCCACCTCTCCTGCTCCCTTCTTTTTAACTTCATTAATCCCCAAAATCTTTAAATTGTACTTTTCCATCTCTTTTACTAATTCCATTTCTTTTCCTGTTATTGATGTAATATTCAATATGCCTACATTCATGTCCAATTCCTTGCGCAGTCGTCCAAGTTGTCTTTCTTGTCCGAGGCTATTTAAGTTTCTCTGAATATGCTACCCGTGACTGGGTGATTGGCCCTAGGTCACTCTGTCCAGTGGGAATGTCCCCTTTCTGCCTTTGGGCCTGTGTGATTTTGGTCAGGGTTTTCTCCCCTAGCAGTTGGAGATCCCTCTCCTCCTTGCAAGGCAGCAGTTTGGTTTTCTGTCAGGCACTGGAGACTCGCCCAGCTCTCATTAGCTGCTCTCCTTAGAGAGCATCCAGGGGCTGCCACGGGGAGGAGAGAGCGAGACTTGCTGACTTTTGACCCCTAATCAGGTATTCCCATTACAGGAGGGCATTACTGGTGTTTTAATGGTGTTTACTTGTCGGCACAGGTGAACCCCCGCCAGGCCCAAGTGAGCTAGTTGATCCCCCATCTAATACCATGACCAGGAAATTCACCATAGATGAACCTAATAGAAAAGGTCTGGGAATTCATTAAGAGGGAAATTGCCAAGGAAGAAATAACAACAAAAAATCGTCTCCTTGAGAAAATAATTCAAATTTGGTAAAGCAATTCAAAGTTGCAAGAGACAGTTCAGGCACACGTTCAGGCATGCCAAAATGAATTACAGCTCTAATAGCCACCAAAGGTGGTCTGACAGGACTGATTAAATCAGAATACGGAGATTTCTTTTCAAAATTACTTCACCATTGTAGAATGATAAAATGATGAATAATAAAATGACCATGACCATTGATGAATAATAAAATAAAATTGGTTCATGGGATAGGTCAATGTGGGTAAAGAAACAATTTGTTGTGTCAACGTTTCAAAATATTGAATTTCTTCATTAGGGCATAAAGGGCCCTAATATTGTCCGACAAATCTTTACCCACATTGAGCAATCCTGTGAACCAATTTTATTTTATTATTCTACAATGGTCAATTTCAATCGGGAGGACAGGGTGGATGGCAATGCCACAGACAATGAAGACAACAAGGATGACAACAACGTTGGTTTCTATCACAATATAAGGTCCCTCTATGCCCTGATGAAAAAATTAAATATTTCAAAACGTTGGCACAACTAATTGTTTCTTTACCCACATTGACCAATCCCATGAACCAATTTAATTTTAAAATTAGTTCACAATGTAACATACTGTCACCATTTTGCATATGATGAATATTTATTGTAAATATTCAGCAATTTCAAATGCATTTCTTTGGAAATATTTTAAATAAAATGAATTTACGAGAACAAAGGAGTTCACATTACTCATAGAATTTCATAAAAACGACTCATATTTTTTAAAAAAAAGAACATTACTTTATTTCAAGATTTGTCTTTAAAGAACAAATTTCATTAAGTAAAACATTTCTATTACAATATTGTAAGTGTCCTCACTCCCAAAAGTCCTTTTGCAATTTTTAAAAAATTACAGATTTCAAAAAACATGAAAAATCAGGGATTTCAAAAAACATTACTTAAGCATCCCTTAAGTTAGAATGATGTATTTATTTTAAAAAAATATTGTATAGAATCATATAAACACCAGAAAAAAAATATTTTCAATACATAACGAATGTTTATTATTTTACGAAAATTTAGGAGGGCCCCCAAAATGATTGGATTCACCCATGCGGATGAACTGACAGGCGTTTTGGTGTCAATCAATTTTTCAGACCCACTAAACATCGATTCTGGGTACACCACAAATAATTTACTATAAACAGAAACAAAATTTATCCACTTTTTCATTACCAGGGTTCGGCAATACTTTTATTCCGAAAATTCGCTGTTTTCCAGCGCACGATTACGCATTCTTCCAAAGTAAGTGCGAGCAAAGAGTACATAGAGCGCGAGGAAATAAAACCAATAATATGCAGAATTAACAAGAAAGGTTGTCTTACTCTCTTCCTTGCTTGTTAACCTTTGAATCTTTTGTTCGAAATCCCCACTGCCATTTCCAGAAAACACCTACAGGGATTCTCTTTTATAGTTTTGAATGACTATTTTATGTGTAAAGTAATATAATTATGCCAACAGGAAAATCCCTGTTTGTAGGATAATATTTATGCCAATGTGATAATCCTCTTTTGCAGGACAATTTCAACTATGAAATTGTATTTTAATATAAATCAATAAGAATGGAATAATATGTTATAGAACAGGGGCTTGCAAATGAACAAATTTTCATTAATTCAGCACTAGAAAATACACTGAAAGAATGTACTCTGCAGCACAACGATTCTGGGATGTTTGGATTAGATTTTCGAACATTCTATTCTGGAGTGGGTAGTGGCAGTAGCTCCAAAGAACACCTGACAAAATGAGCTCTGATTACATTTTTTGTAATTGTAAATATTTTTAACTTTAATAGATCATTTTTCACATACTACACTCTAGAGATAAAAGAACAGACCATTATTAGTATATTCGAATGAGAAAACACAATCATAGACTTCGGTTTTTATAGTTATATATTTAAATTTTCTTTTTATTTATAACTTGCATAGTACAGATGAAAATATTTTTAAACAGTTTAGCATCGGTGATGCCACATTCAGCTAGTTTTCATGTAAAGAACCTCCCAAAATACATTAAAAGAAATGTATCAAATTAGATATCATCTAAATCAATGAGGGAATATCAATCAGAACATTCTGTCTGTCAAATAGTTACCATAGAATAGATTTATGCAGTAGATAGTGTGGGTAATAAACATGGACCTTCGGATTGATTGACTGATTATTTCCAGGCACTTCAACTGCAATTGTCATTTGTTCCATAAGTGTAGAGTATGTTTTTATGTGGTGGTGGTGGGGGTGTCCCCATTTGGATAGTGAGATCTGGTGTCGACGTTCATATCACCTTGCAGTGTTTTTCCTAAACCAGGTATCTCCCACCAGCAGGGCACCAGACTGGTTGGAACAAGCTCTCAAGCTCTCGATATGTGTGATAGTACAAGCGTGTATGTGTGTGTGTGTGTGTGTGTGTAAGTAAGGGATGAGGATATTGTTGAGGATATGATGAGTTTTGTTGTTAACCATCGTTGTGATTGCCATTTCCCCCTCCTCCGACTGCTGTTTGTGGGGACCAAACACATCATCTCATGCAAACGTTCTTCACATTTTGAAAAAATTAGTACTGGATATAGCTTCAAAAAGTACAGGTAGTATGAATATGGCAAAAATTTCACTAAGAGATCATACATTCCTGAAAAAATACAGATTATTGCAGGTGATATTAAGCTACTGAAATTTTCGAAATAAAATAATTGTATTTTATAGCCATAACCAAAAGTAGCAACAATAACAAAAAGTCGCATAATGAACTAGTGTAAAACGAGTCCAAACAATGGTGCTTGTTGCAAAGTGCATTTTTTTAATGCATTCTATTACCTGCAATTGCATCAAAGTAGAGTACGGTTAAAATTTTGTATACAGTACACCCTTAGAGAAGTGTGGCAGCGGGGCTTAAGCCCTAATTACTGTACGTGCTCTAATAGAAATGAATAAAACTTACGGATAGGCAATTTTCATGGTTCGCCCTTCATATGCTTTGTCCCTGCATTGAAACGCCAATTTACTTTCAAAGGCAAATTTTCTCTCTTTGCGAGCCAGGATACAAGTCACAGCTAGGCTCGGGCCTTTGGCCCCCGCGTTCACTATAAACATCCTTTTGTCTATCCGCATAATTACCAATTCACTTTTATAAGACATCGCTTTTCAAGACAGTCCCAAGAATTCTAACTGCCTAGTTAACGCCAGAACAACGTGAAGTGCCAGTTTAAACGACTTCCTTAGGTTGTACCGTATACTACATTTCAGCCTAGAGTACAAAATCTCAAGTTGCCAATGGACATCAATACTGGAACCATGTGCTCTGCAGGTGTACCACTACGGACTACATGTATAACATTATGTACGTAATATTTGAATACCCTTTTAAACTTTGTTTTCATTAATTTCCATGAGTTACTTATATTTATTGTGTTTTAGTGTTATGACATTTGAAACATTCCTGATATTCAGTGGAGATACATCCCCAATGTTTGGGAGACACTACTTGCCACTGCATCCAAAGCAAAGAAAGAAGTCCAACAGACTTCACCCGTCTGACCCAAGGCTATGATACCGTTTTCTCATTCAAGTATACTAATAAAAATCAACTCCTATATCCCTAATCACATTCATTTCCAATTTCAGAGCTATTGAACAACCAATCCTTTCATATCCGACCCATATCTCATTCCTTGGAAGATACTATGGCCACTGAAGTTTCCTTGACAGAGCAATACACAAAATTATTTAGAAATAAAATGAATATTTTTCTATAATAAGACAACATGAAATTTTAATTCTTCTTTACATAGTTGTTTTGCAATATTTCCGTGAATAATCCCCCCCCCCACCATCTTCAGGCTACAAAGAATATAACAGCAAAATTTTGGCAAACACTGAACGAAATAAAATGTTACTGACATTTGAATACAAGAAAAAAATATAATAAAAGAGTAGCACTCGATATAACACAATGCGGAGACTCACCAATTTCAAAACAACACAAAAATAATTAATAATTTAAAATTATTTAAATATCAATAATACGGAATGAAAGTATTGAAAAGTACATATAATAAATATCACACTTACAAGGTGTAATTCAATTTGGTCACACAGTGAATAAAATTCTTCCATATTTTTATCAAATCTAGGTACTGGAACATCGACACCTTTCCTACAAAATAGTGACATCTTCATTAATCTATGCTAATATTCTATTTCTCAGAAAATAAAACCATATGCAATGCTACAATAACTTAAAATCAAGAACAACTTACAGTGATCCGACATCTACTAAGCTATTTTGATGCAATGTTTGGGCCGCTGTTTTCAAGGTAATCTAGAAAGAAAACATTTATAATTTAGTAACCATTAATTAACTATCATCCACTTCCAATCAATCACACATGAATTTTACTTACAGCTAGAGATTCCCGCAGGGGTCCAATTAATGACTTAACTTTGGAAATATTATCTAATTTTTCCTGGGTTTGTTGAGGCATCTGCTGTATCTGCTGAGCTTGTTGTGGAGTTCCTGGTTGCTGTTGAGGTACCTGAGGTATACCCGAGGGAACTTGGGGTTGCATTTGTGGTATATTCATGTTATCAACGAGCTTAGAGGCAGATACCAATGCAATACTAAGACGCGAAGAATATCAAATCCGCATCAATTAGAACAATTAATTAAAATAATATTATCAAGTACTTCTTTGTTAAGCACTACAATAAAATGCCAGATTCGGTAACCCTAACTGTAACATGAGTTTACGATCACACAGACAACTCAAGTTATAACCATCATAACCATTTCAGACACGAGCGATATAAGTTCATAACATTCAGTACACAACTTTTCTAGCAAAGCAATACACTATGTACGTGTAATCTGCGCAATTCTGCGTGTAAATACGATTTATTTAACCCTGCACTTGACGTAAATCAGCTGTTCACGGTTTCATTCAATTGGGAGCTCCCAATTGGATGAAACGCTACAACTGATTTACATCAAGTGCACAACTAAATAAAGCGCACTAAATACAATTAGAGACAATTACACTCAAAAAGAAAAGTAATATTGGTTTTTAACAATGATATTTAATGAATTAGTTACCATTTGTACAGCCTGATTCTAAAAATCTAAATATGCCTGTAACAAGTATTGTACTTCAGTTTCTTAGTCAATGACCGCCCATCGCGATCACGTTTTTCGTCCAGTTTCCCTGATTCTTTGAGACAATGATGAGATAACCCATTTTTTGCTTTGGGTCTTAAATGTAGCTTTACTATCTGTACATTTTCGTTTCATTCAATTTTGGGATGCTGTATTTGCTTCTCCATTATAGCTAAACATATAAAACTTATAATACTTGTACAATTGTTTGCACTCCATTCAAAGAAACCAATACCAACTTTGCCTATATTATTAAAAAATGGGTAAATTGCAGGTAAAAAAGGTCGCGATCATGCAACATCTAGCGACACTCCGAGAAAGACGCGAAATTCCATGAGATATTTCATCTTGAAGGCAGGCACAGAGAGTATGTGGGCGTAATAGGCTGTGCCCCTCGTATTGTGTACGATAGGATGGTCGAAACGGTATCACTACCTTCGACGCTGCGTCACCCGGACCGCTGAGAGGTTTCACAATTGGAGAGGTTATTTCTAATGAGGCGTATCTCCATTTCTAATTTCATTTCTTTATTTTCTCGCTTTAAGTATTAACATATTTTGCCGCTTCTCCATTATGCTGCCAGATATTGCGTTCAAAAATATTTTCTCTTCTGTGTTAAACATTGTCACTCATGCGCCCAGAAATAAAACCCAAGACGAAAGCAGGGCTGTCCAGCTGGCGGACCACTGTGCAATTTATTGTGGCCAGCGAATGTTATTATACAAACGTGAATGTCCCTTGCGTCTATATCGGGCCAGAATATTGCGCAGAATTGTTTTCTTGTAAATTCAGGAATTTAAAATCATGCCAATGTGTTTCAGTGCTTCATGCATGTTGATACCTGATGCCATGCGTGGTTCCATCCCCCCCCTCTCATTTCAGAGCACCCGGACAAACTGACGAGATCAACAATACGTAGTCGCCTGAGTATTGAAAGTATGGTCCGCGACCATGTTAAAGGCAGGGGCGGATTAATATTTTTGCCGCCTGTATGCACATCAAATTTGCCGCCCTCTGTTTAAAATTAATGTTACTTTTCAAATTGTAACGTCTCAGTAACAATTCCTCATTAATTTGAACGTTTTAACTTTAAAAGTAACATTACATTTTGCACATTGCTTTCATAAATTAAATAATTTTTTTTGGATTAGCTAATTTTGGATGTAAACTGTATCTTCATAGCAAGTAACGTTCAACATTATTAACGTTTCAACACTGAAACGTTAACATTAAAAGGAAACTAAGACGTGACAACTAGAATTGCAACTTGTTTTCTTTCGTCGGCCTTACTTTCAGATTCATATACTTCTGAAATCATAAGGTATATTCTAATGAAGTAGACAAATAAATAGCTTGTATTAAATATTAATATGATAGATAGATTTTTATTTACAACAACTGAACGATTAGAATATTACGACGTTGTAACAGTTTGTATAATTTTCGATTTACCATTATAAACAAGGAATATAACATTTAACTTTTTGGATGGGGTTTTTAATAGTTGAAATAACGTTTTATTAATTATAGCTAATTTGTCTATTGATGAAAAATTTTGCGACGTCCCTTTTGATGAGCAAATTCATCAATAATTATAGTATAATCTAAAACGCTGAGATAATTTTCTTCAATACACAATAACGCTAAGGAGTTCAGTCGATACTCTGTCATTGTAGACCGCAAATAATTTTTAATCCTTTTGAAACAAGAGAATGAACGTTCTGCTGTGCAATTGGCCACCGGAATACATACAAAGATTCGAAGTGCAATGCCAACATTAGGATAAATACATTCTAATTATTCTTTCCGTAATCACTTTAATAAAGCTGGAGGATTCGTTGGCCTAACATCTTCGTCAAGGATTTTTAAATACGAACTTAAATGTATAAGCTCAGAAACAAGCGATTCTTCAAGATCTTGGGTAATTGTGAACATAAAAATATCGCTGCTTTTTCCAAATCTATCAAAGATAATTCTTCTATTTCAATGACAGCCTTAAATTTGTCATATACATCCTTATACGCTTCAAGTCTCTTATTCAATTCTGCAAGTAATTTATCAACAATAACCAAGTAAGTGTCGATTTTAAACTTGTCTCGTGCGGTCAGTTCTGCTGCATTCTCGTTAGTTTCATCACATTGCATTTTACGTTTCCTTTTTCTTTTGTTTTCCGATTCGTACGTTTGACAGCTTCTTACCGTTCTCTTCAAAAAATTCAAAATTGTCTCTGTTCGTTTTTAAAAGTTCTACAAGCGAAGTGTAAATACCGACCACGGAACTTCGATATCGACTTTTTGCAGTTGTTTGTTCGACGCATTCAAGCGGTCTAAAATGAATCCCCAAACCTCGGTCATAATAGCAGTTTCAAGTCGATTTAAAGGAACAATAAGACCTTTAGCTTCTGCACGCGTTGACGGTTTTTGCGTAGAATAATCAGATATAATTTGAAGGGCATCTAAAACATTTTGCCAATGATGTTTTAGAGCCTGGCATGCATCATCTCGAGCTGACCAGCGCGTAATCGAAAGACTTTTCCAAGAGGATGTACTGGATCCTTCATCTACTAAATTTTGAAGTATGTCCCACCTTCATGTAGATGCACTAAAGAAATTATATATATTTTGTAGAAGTAGAAAATAAGTACATGCTTCAGTGCATGATTCAGCTGCATTTGTACCAACTAAATTTAAAGACTGAGCAGAACAAGGGATAAATTCAATTAGAGCATTTTCATCTTTCATACGGGCTTGAAGACCTATGTAAAGACCGGACATATTTGACGCGTTGTCGTAGGACTGACCACGACAATTATTAATGTCCAGTTCGTTAATCTCCGTAAAATTACAGACAGCGTCGAAAATCTCCTTTGATTTATGGCCTGTGTTTGGAAGGAATTCCAAAAATGACTCTTTTTGTGTACCATCTTTTCCCACATGTCTAATAACTATAGCGAGTTGATCCACGTGTGCTAATGTCTGCTGTAGAGTCCACAATTATGGAAAAATACTTGGCACTTCGAATGTTTCGGAGAATCTCATCTTTAACTGCTTTAACTAATATACCTATTAGTTCTTCAACCGTCGTGGTGGATAAATACGATGTATTTCCTTTTCCGCAGTTACCAAATTTTTGTATGTGATCTGCTAAGAAGTGGTCATATTTCGAAATTAACTCAAGCAACATCATGTAATTACCATTTTGATTATTTCCAAACTTTTCGACATGTCCTCTCAAAAGAAGCCCTCTTGAAACAAGAGTTTTTATTACTAAAATGACACGCCCAAGAACATTCCTCCATTAAGTTGCCTCGGTTTCAACCTGTTCAAGCAGCTGCTTATTCACTTGGTTTTCAGTCCGCTGTCTATTTTTCAATGCGGACGTACAGTTTCTATGACATGTAGAATTTTCATATTCTTTTAATTTAGTATGCGCATTTTTTCCAATCATTGAATTCCTCCGATGATAATTTTGTTCTTACTTCTGAATTGCTTGAAAACAATAGACAAACACCGCAGAAAACGATTCCATTGCTCTCAGAGTAAACAAGCCACTTGCGAGGCATTTTTTCTCTACTGATATGCGTATACTCAAACATATTCGACGTTAAGTAACGAACGTTGCCATCATTGTACTCTTTTCTTGATTTAGAAAAGTCAGCGTTTTTGTTTTGTTCGAACCCAAGCTTGGCAACATAATCACGTGTAGCTTCATTAATAGACCAAAAAGCTGGATAGATTTTCCAACAAAACCGATCAGTCGAAATTATGGTTTCATCAATTTTATGTTCTTGCAGTTGTATACATTCGGTAGAAATCCTATTTAATTAAAAAAGAAAATAATAAATTATTATAATGTATTGTAATATTATAAACAAATATTCTAGAAAGGTTATAATATATATATATATATATACATATATATATATATATATATATATATATATATATATATATATATATATATTGTAAACAAACCTAATGTGAGCGGGGGAGGGCGCCAGGTTCAGCTCCTGAAATGTGACTGAATGGAAGAGTTGGGAGGTCAAGAATGAGCACAGAGTCATTTGTAACGAATAACAGTTTATTCCTGTCACCAAAAGCTGCCAGGGATGTTACAATGTCGCAATGGGCGACGCAAACTTTTCACTAAAACTACTCTGTGAGCTGGTTATCTTAATTACTAGTTGTTAATTCTGCTGGGCCTGAGCGCGGCCACTTGCAGTTTCTCGCCGTTACAATTGTTCAGTGAGACGGCATCGTCTCATAATTTTTCACCAATGGCTGCTGGTCTTCGTGGGCGGGCCGAGGCGGCAGCCTCGAAGCAGAGGCGGCGGCGGCTCCGGGTCGCTGATCTTCTGCGGCGCGTCTACTCTCGGCAGGTAGCGGCGATTCCAGGTTGTCAGCTCGAGCAGGCTCAGTGGGTTGTGACCACGGGCGTTGACGTAACGGAGAGGGCTGTCACTGGGCCCGGCACGAGAGGCGGCAAGGCTGGCGGGCCGATGCGGAAACGGCGCGGGATCCGGTAGTTTCCCGCCCGAGTTTTCTCCGCAACAAGTCTACGAGTCGCGTCCTGACCAATTCGACTCTGGGAAAGTCTTTTCCCAAACTCGCGTCCCGATCGTAAGTAATTGAATAATTAAGCACATTTAGCTACCAAGAAGTATCTTGGAATTCTCTTGAAGTAACAAAAATTTAGAAGTGTTTCCCAAGAAATTTTAGAAAAGCGTCCAGCCGAAGAAATTTTAGAAGTGTCCAAGTAACAAAAATTCAGAAGTGTCCTCTTTCCACTGTGCATCACGTTTATAAAAGAGCTCCCTTTCCCCTTCCCAAAATGTTCCTGGCACCAAATTTCTCCCTTCCCTCATGGCGAAGCTTCCCATTGGTCGAGGGTGGCTGCGTCGCAGAATTCTGATTAACCAATCTCGTGTCGATTTTTCTGTATTTTTCCGTAAATGTTCTCCGTCTGTCACTGGCTTCTCTCTCTCGCTCGCTTCCCTTTGTCAGTTGTTCCGGGAGCTGATCGCAGCTGTCTGGACACGTGTGCGCGCAGAAGCGCATTTCACGGATTCTCGACGGCCGGCATGGGCTAATCGACAGCTTGCTGTATTTAGAGAGAAACAGCTCCTGCGGGACTTCTGGTGCCTAGCCCAGACGCGTGCCAGAACGAGCGTGGGGGGGTGAGCATTGTTTGAGAAGGGATCAGTTTGATGGCCAAGAAAGGTTTTCGCTTACGACGTGTCGTAAATGCGTCGTCGTCTTTAATTGACACCCGGCCGACCCCTCGTTCGGGGTTTGGCACCCCCCGGTCGCGCTGCAGAAGAAAGGACGCGAGGGTGCGCTTTGTCCCAAAAGAGGGCCGGCGGACGGCCCGAAAACTAGAATGGACTTTATGAGTGCAATAAACCAGTTGCCTCTGGAAAGAGGCGAGTGCGGTCGGGGCGGGCCCGGCGGCGTGACGAAAGAAACCTTCGCGGCGGAGGCAGCGTCCCTTTGACCCACTTCTTTCTCGACGCGAGCTATTTCCAGCTGTAGGAATTATTTTTTATTGGCGATGCCATAATAAAATTATATTAATTAATTGGTGACGCCACAATATATATATATATATATATATATATATATATATATATATATATATATATATATATAAAGGTTTAATTATACAAAAAATGCATAAACTATTTACATCGGTTGAATCGTCGACTCATAATCAATCGCAGTTATATTTTCAATTGCTTGAGGAACCTTTTCATTTTTAGCTGTTTGGAACTTTGCAGTCTCATTATTAGATTCAGTGATAACCCTGAATAAATAAAAGAGTCAAACTATTATATGTATTATTACATATTATATAAAATAAAGTTTAGTAACATAATTATAGTAACATATTTTACGCTAATTTATTTAAATTCTATATTAAGATATAGTTCATTTTAACGAATACAACAACAACACGTCAAGAATATTTAATTTCTATTCATTGTACTAAACATTGTTTTTGCATTTTGAGAATATTTTAGCAACACAACTCTGCATTAAAAATATATTAATATTTTTTATCACAAGTTATTAGTACATGGAAAAAATATTCAAGCTGAAAACTAGATATGTTATCTAATCTGTATGTTTATACTAACTCAGTAATAGAATTGTCGAATGAACTGCAGCAGTGATCAGTTTCACATATAGGTTTAGAGAATTCATTTTTTTTGTCTAATCAATTTCATTTTGACATTTCTCTTCCTTTTCTTTTCGGATTTTGCATATTGACTTCCGCTGAGCCTTTTTCGATAATCACTCATTTTAAAACTTCAAAATATCATTTTTACTCAGCAGGCTCTTACAATAAACGATTCACAACAATAGTAACAAAAGAAAGAAAAGGGTTATTTCCAGATCCGTCTTCTAGAACTAACTCAAGAAGTAATAGATGTCGCTACTTTCTATATAGCACAATATGAATGCATGGCGAAATCCGTCAGCGATTTCTGATTGGCTAATTCTAACTCTTTACTCTAAGAATGTAATTCTTTCTGATCAATCAACCAATCAGAAGTCGTTGGCGAATTCTTTTCATGTATTCTGTAACATCGAAAATGTCCCCATTTGAAATTCAAACTTAATTTATAAATCAAAGGTTGAGGGGGCGGCTATAGTCTCGTTTAAATCATTTATAAAATAAAAATATGATTTATGCAGTTATAGTTTTAAGAGAAACTAAATTTGTTTTAGAAAATATCAAGAAAATTTCGCGCCTTTGAAAATTTGCCGCCGTAGGCACGTGCCTACTGTGCCTATGCGTAAATCCACCTCTGGTTAAAGGTTTTAGTTGCAGCCCTTGAGGCCTCGCAAGTTTGGACACCCCTGCTCTAGAGGACGTCATGGTGCAAGCTCATTTATGTGCAGGCCATGGCCATTTTCCGCATTCCAATTTCCATGCCTTATCCATTCCATGCCATTCCATATCCCATTGATCGTTTTCCTCCATTTCTCTTTTTTCCATGGCTTCAGTTATTGCCATGTTCCGTGTTCTTCTCGGTCTTCATCTGTAACTTCTTCGATTTGGTATCCACTCCCAAACTTTTCGAGGAAGTCTATCCGATTTCAACCTTCTCATATGTCCATTAGTTGTTTCATTTCGATCGTCTCGTTCAAGGTTGTTAGCACTTTCATTTTATTTCTCATTTCATATCTTATTTTATCTAACAGAGAAAGTTTACAACATCTTCGCCAGAACATCATTTCTGTTGATTGAAATTTGTCTTTCAATTTTTTTGATAGTGTCCAGACTTCTGCCCCATAGACTGTGCTACTCTCTATGAAGGAGCTATATATGCGTTTCTTTGTCTTCATTGAAATAACTGAGTTCCATAGCAGTGGATTCAACTGTCTTGTGGCTATTTTTCCTCTTATATTTTTATTTTTCACGTCCTGTTCGTCTCTACCATCTGCTGTCAGTGTGACTCCCAAATACTTATATTGTGTTTTACCTTTAATTATTCCTATACTCGTCTCTAAATCATGGGGCATAACTCCCACCACCATATATTCAGTTTTTTGTAAATTTATTTCCATACCCCATTTTCCATACTCTTCTACTAATTTTCTGAACATATAAGTTACATCATCTTCATCTTCAGCCATTATCACCTGGTCGTCTGCAAATAGTAGACTAAACAATATTTCATCACCTATTTTCACACCCATGCTTCTGCACTTTCTTTTCCATTCTTTTAGGGCTTTATCAATGTATATCTTAAACAGGGTTGGAGATACACAGCAGCCTTGCCGTAATCCTTTATTTACGCGAAACGTACTCCCAAATTGAACCGCGAGATATCCGCCATTAGGGTGGCAAGAACGCGCGTGAATTCAAATATTGTCATTCACCTAGAGAAAATTTGAGATACATTCGTAGAATTTGCGCTTCTAATGTATTTACTCTACAGCATGAATTTTTTTGAAAATTTCGGAAAAGGAGTTTTAAGGAGTACTGTATTAAAGTATAAAATAAATACCTGGAGTACATTTCAAGAACTCCCAAAAATTTCCTTCCTGTATCCTGTTCTCACACAACCTGTGAGTTTCGAGTTTCATTTTTCTTTGTTTTGTCCTATTAACTTTTTAATATTAATAGCGTATATTGCAACAAAACACGATCTATTCAATGTGCACTACTCCAACTATCAATTTATGTTAAAAACTTTGAATCTTATATACCTGTACATAATTTTTTAATATAATACAGTATACCACCTTGTACTTATATACTCGGCATATATATATATATATATATATATATATATATATATATATATATATATATATATATATATATATATATATATATATATATATATATATATATATATATATATACATGCCGATCAGATGGCCGAGATCGCTAAGGCAGTAGTGCCGGAGTGGTCTCGGACCAGAAGATCGCGGGTTCGAGTCCCGCCTCGGGCATGGGTGTATTTGTGTGTGTTTGTATAAGTGTGTCGTCCTTTCACCCCTCATTATCATCATCATTTCATCTTTCATACCCCCAGGACTAACAACCCTGGGGGATAAAAATCGGATCCAGCTTAATGCTGGTCCCCCCAAAGAAGTGTTCGCAAGCACCTGCCACCGTGATATTAAATGAAAAACTGAGCCACGGTAATTGCAGGTTGCTTGCCCTGCGTGGTCCTAGTTGGCCGAAACGAAAATAATAATAATAATATATATATACATATATATATATCTTATAATAAATATTATATATTGTGACGTACCTTCGATGCGGTGAGATCCAATACATTTATTTTTAGAAGGGACAGGTGTCTTGGTTCGTGAATGGACCTCTGAAGGTTTGACGGAAACATTGGAAAAGCTCAATCATCATTTTTTTTAAACAATCAAACACTTTATTACCAAAATCACAAATTTCGTGCATCAACTTCGGTTTGATCAATCCCCTTTTTGGTACCAAAACTATACATATGAGCTCAGATATATTATATTGCACAATACCTTGAATGCAATAAACCATTAGTTTCTTCTCGAATGCCCCCCAGCGACCACGTCGATCGGCGGCCTTCGGCGCGACTCGGCGCCCTTCGGACGGTTGACCTTCGCTGGCAAAACCAGAGGCCCCGGCCTTCCACAACTATCACACAACGACACCTCAGTTTCGACCCCGACCGTCGTAAATGTATTTCGGGTCGGGCATGTAGTAACACCTATATAACTGTCCACCTATCCTTCGTTGGTAATGTGGCGTCATACGGGTGTAATCGAACACAGACAAGAGTGGTTTGTAAAACAGTAGATTTATTAACAATTTAGACCGTAGTCTCAATTTAACAACTACCCTGCTCAAAATAAACTAAATAAATAGACCCACTACAAGGAGAGATAATTTAAGAACGGCTAACACACCGAAACATACCATCGATGTTCCCTGTATGAAGTCGCTCTACTTTGAGACCATCTACGGATCTCTCAAGTCACGATAATGAATTGCCAGCCCCTCGCCCTAGTGCACCTACACGCACAGACACGCGCAACACCTGTCACCGACGCCGCTAGCACAAGGAGACTGGGGCATTATTCTCCTGGCCATTATATAGACCCTTTGGCTCTACCCGCCGCCCCCATTGCCTCCTCTCCAAAGCCGCTCTGGGCCCGCTACGTCCACGGAAAAGTCCCATCACTCCGCCCTTTGTTCAACATCCGGCATTTTGAGCGTGGCACGACGCTACAATAATATCAGTTCTCCCTTCCCGCATAACCTACCCGTTCTACTTCGTGTACCTTCTCACATTCACGTATACACGTGGCAAATTTTCACTGTCATTACCGGCAATGCGGTCTGTTGTTTTTTACCTTGTTACAACATCTCTCTTCTGTTATTTAACTTCACTTCTTTTCTTTTACTCGCCGCGCGCATCATTACCGGCTCCGCTCTCCTTCGTGTCCTGTTACTCTCTTCTGCTGTCGTCTCGCCCGGTCTCGCCGTCTTCTCGCGCCTGACCCGTTCACTGATTTCGTCAGCTACTCGCCGCCGTTACCGCGCAATTCAAATACATGTATTGGAAGAAACGCGGTGCGTTTCAATATATATATATATATATATATATGTGTGTGTGTGTGTGTGGGTGTGTGTGTGGGTGTGTATAAAAAAGAGGAGGCATTCAAAATCAACCTCAGACTAGCTACACCTCAAAATATGGAGATAAAAAGCTGCTTTGTGTAACATCCTATACCACATCTTTGAAATTCTCTCTCCTCACTGGTTTTACCCATTTCAAACACAATTCTTTATTTGAAATGTAAAACCTGTATGTGTAGGAGAAAGTCAAAAAAATGCAAATAAATCGTTTATGACGATCACAACCATTTACTAATCACATGAACGTATCTGTGAAACGTAATTTTTACTTCCATTTACATATATTTTACCAGCTCTATTTATGCAATTATACGCATAGCAGGAAACTACTACTATAACTGTAATATAATATATACCAATATAAATAAATAAATTACTATGATAAGGCCCACGGGATCTTTGTGAGGTAACTCACTGGCAGTCAAGTTTAACGACGTTATTTATTCATAAGAAACATGGTCATGCAGTAATTTATCAACGTGCAATAGAATTTACCATTTCAAAATTCCTCAGAATGAATTAAAATTAACCTCACACCGCATACGTATCTTTAATCAGCTTAAAAACCACACTCACACTAATTCGCAGTTAACAGCTAATCGCTTTTGCCATCCAAATGGCGGCAACGGACCTCTTTAATTTGGGAGTGGAATGGCGTTAGTTCTATCGATTTCGCTCCAATTTTGATTCTCGATTTTGAGTTTTCGTTCTGTGATTGGTTCATTTCTTATATCTTACTTAACCATAAGCACAGAAGCTTGAAGCTTGTAAGCTTATAGGTTAACGTCTTAGGGTATGTTTATGTTGGAGCAGCGTTAAACGATGAGAGCGAAGAGAGAGAATATGTTGCGAAATCGCAGCGCTGATGTGTTCATGACGGAGCAACGCGAAGCAGCGCCGCACAATGGATTAGATCTCGAAAAAGCTGGCCAATGTAAGAAAGCGTACTTCGATTTGTCTGAAATTTTGTAACAAATACGTTTTGAGACCACTGGTTAAGAATTTCATTAAAAAATGAAAAAAGAAAATTGTGGATCCAATATGGCGGGCAAAAATGCTCAAACAAGGTTTTAATCGTACAAAAATTGGTATTTAGGGTTCTTTCAGGTCACATATTAAGAATTTGATAAATAGTTTCAAAAGTCACAAAAACCAAAATGGCGGACAAAATACTCCGTGTGAATCTTTTTGAAGGATATTCGGCTGAATTTCGAAATAAAAATGCGTTTTCGTGGGACGGTACGCAGGAGTTAACCAAGAGTGTTATTAATAGTAAGCAACCATATTCCTAATAGGCCCATAGCGAGTCCATTATAAGTATTTTTAATCATTAATCGTGCATACGTACAATACCTCATAGAAAATTAAGGATATACATTGTTTTATTTTAATAAAGTAAATAGTGTTATCCATGATCAATTAAATAACTAAAATGACATGACACACTGTTCTCATATTTTCAATTATTCAATATTAAAACAAAGACCGAAGGTGAGAAATTTCATGGCAGATTTTTTTTGGAATCTACTTCTTCCTCTATGAATAATTTATGACCCCACAAAAAACATGAAAAACAAGAAAAAAATACTGTTTAGAGATGTTTGTTATATTGAAAAGTTGCTTTCAATGCTCAGAAGAGACTGCAGAAATTATTCAGAGCCGTTGCTTTCAAAAGTCAGAATTTTATGTGGAGGAAGAAGCAATCGACTACTTATACTACCAATAGTAGCCGATGTTCGACGAGCAGCAGCAGTTTGGAGAGCACTTAAAGAGAACAATTAAAATAAAATATATGATACATAATTGATTTAACATTTTATGAATGTACTGATTTCAAATAAAAGTTATACTTGTATGTCTGATAATGGATATATTTTTATTTTATAAAAATGCTCCAGTGTTGCAGCTATTGAACATTAAAATTTTTAGGTAATAAATTCTTCTTTATGTTCAAGAATACAGAAAATTTATTTTCATTGAGTGTTTTGAGAAAACTTTGTAATTTAAAATTCATTTCTATACTGCTAATTTCTTACCTGTTTTAAATCTAAATTTACTAGTTTTTCTACAAAAAAGTACAAGAACTTGTATTCTAGCTCTCTGCAACATCAACAATCTCTAGCAAAGCACAGTATCAGAAATTACCTTTAGGAAAAATATAAGAAAGGAGTGGATTGGTTTTCAATGTAAATAAAAAAAATTGTTATGCCAAATATAATTCTGCAGAACCTACTTTTCAACTTCACTTAAAGCATTATTTGTATCCAACTACATGTATATAATATTATTCTTTTAACCAACATTTTATAACTAAAAGTTACAAAGCAAATTTACATAAAAACAACGAAAAAAATTTCACAAATATTGAGTCTTCCCCAGGTATCGGACTAAAAAATTGGTTCATTATGAACTAAAATTAATAGATTTGAAGTTCTAACAAATCTTTTAGGACAAAACCTGATTAATAAAAAAATATTGTCATAATGTGTTAATGTGAATTTGGTAAGCAATAGTTATGAACATGTCAGTATCAAAGTTGGTCATTAATAAAAAATATTCATGTAAATGAGCATTTGAATTCATCAACTACTGTCTTAAAATAGAAAAAAGAATCTTGATATTGGCGTATTTTAGCATGCTGTTTTAAATTGATCCCTGCCTTTAAAATATACTGTAGTAAGAAAAGGCAAAACTATTTCCTTCAAGTGAAACAATTTTAGTGATATATTTTGTTAATGATGATGTTTCGAAATGCAATTTAACACTGTCTTTTGCTTAAATAATTTGCACTTTATTACTACATGTTTCTACATTGAACTGCACTTCACTACTCAGCTCCATCTGCACTCGGAACCACAAAGACACTCGCCACAGAGGGCGCTGTTGGATCAGTTTTTACAGTTTTACCAACATAAAAGCAAAAAAATGCTCTTTGATTACTAACATATCCTGGCCCTCCTTGAAAGGTGCGCTTTCAAAACCAAAAAAAATTACCTTCAAAATAATTTTATACAATGATTTAATATTCGCGTGAGTACAATCTTAACCGTCAATTGGCAGTAGACACAGCTTTTTGACGCTCCTTGTGAAGACACCTTCAAGAGTTTTCACTGTGACTACTCGAATTTCACCGTCTTGTCCGGGATGTAGTTTGATTACTCGCCCTCGTGACCACCTCAAAGGCGGTTCTCCTTCTTCAATAAGAAGAACCAAATTGCCTAACTCGACGCGTTGATCTGTCGTATTCCATTTCGTTCTTCGCTGAAGCTCCTGCAGATACTCTCGCTGCCATCGCTGCCACAGGATCTGACGAGCCTTTTTCAGGTGCTGCCACCTTGACAAATGATTGTCAGGTTCTTGGATATAACTTGACTGTATGGGTTGAACTAGTGAGTCGCCAATTAGGAAATGGGCGGGGGTGAGGACACTCAAATCATTAGGATCGCTAGTGAGTGGGGTCAGGGGTCGCGAATTCAGGATTGCCTCAATGTCGCAAAGCAAAGTAGATAGTTCTTCAAAGGTGAATATGCGTCCCTGAGACACTGTGTACAAATGTCGCTTCATTATTTTTACCGCCGCCTCCCACAATCCTCCAAAATGTGGCGATCGAGGAGGAATGAATTTCCAGGATATATGTTGCTCTTGCCAAGTGTGAAGCGATGTCTGATGACTCCCTCGTGAGGAATGAATTCAGCTCCTTTAACGCATTCGCAGCGCCAACGAAATTTCTTCCATTGTCAGAAAATATCTGCGAGCAGATTCCTCTACGTGCGGTAAATCGCTGTAAGGCTGCCAAAAAGGCTTCAGTGGTTAGGTCCGAGACAAGCTCTAGGTGTACAGCCTTTGTGCTGAAGCAAGTGAAAACTGCTACGTAGCATTTGAAAATCTGAAGCCTGCCTCTCCGCTTACTCTCTCGAAGTTGAAACGGGCCGGCGTAATCCACCCCTGTTACAGTAAAAGGTCTGGTGACCTTAGTGACCCTTTATTTTGGTAAATCGCCCATACGAACCTCCGGAATGGAAGGGTTGAAACAAAAACAGTTCAAACATCTTCGAACAATTTTCTGAGCTCCTCTTCGACCAGCAATCGGCCAATACCTCTGACGAATGGCATGCAAAAGTTGCTCCGATGGACAATGGTGCAGTCGAACGTGCTCTCTTCTCATAATTGATGTTGTGATATGATGGTTGGCTGGCAAAATGATAGGATATTTCTGCTCTTCCGTGAGCGATGAATATTTCAGTCTTCCGCCTACTCGTATCAATCCGTCTTCATCGACGAAGGCATCGAGTGATTTTAGTGGGCTGCCCTTAGGTTGCTTTTCTTTCTTTATCAAGTTCTTTCGAAATGAGGATAAAGCTTCCATCTGAGTCCATCGAATGATGCTACTTTCTGCTTGGCGCAGTTCCTCGGGCTTTAAGTAGCCAGTCATTGTTTCTTTCGGTGCCATCTTTCCAGTCTTCACATGTATTCTGGATTGGATATTTCCAAGATACCTATGCCAGTAAGCAATCAACCGACGTAACTTTGAAAAGGAGGAATATTTATGCAAAATCCGGGAAGTATTCGTTATGGTTAGGGTCGTCTTTAAATTCTTCAGCTCTGGCAGATCGGTTTCTGGTTCCATTGAAGAACTTGGACGTGGTGTTGCTGAAGCTAGCCACTCAGGTCCGGACCACCAAAGCTCCTTGTGTTCAATCTCTTCTGGCGAAATTCCACGAGATATAAGGTCTGCTGGGTTGTCTTTCGAAGGGACGTGGTCCCATGTTGCATGCTCAGTTGCATCTTGAATTTTGGTGACTCTATTCGCAACGTATGACTTCAGTAGTCGGGGTTCAGTCTTGATCCAACCCAACACTATTGTGCTATCACTCCAAAGGAAGGTATTTTTATTCGGTGTGAGATTGCGTCCATTACCTCTCTCAGAAGTTTTGCGAGAAGAAGTGCTCTTTCTAATTCTAATCGAGGTAAAGATATGGTTCTGTTGGGAGCGACTACCGATTTTGAACTAATCAATCTGGAGGTAACAACTCCATCATGATTTTTGCTAACTGCGTAAATGCAAGCTCCAAATGCTTTCTCAGAAGCATCACAGAATCCGTAGACATCGAACCTGAATTCTTGGTTATGTGGATGCACATTTCGAGTAATTGTCAGCTTGTTTAACACTGCCAATGAAGAGTAATTCTCGTCCCAAATGTCGAGCTGCTCCTGGTTGAGTGGTTCGTCCCAGTCGAGTCCATCTACCCATAATCGGTGCATTATAATCTTCCCTGTGATGAGAACTGGACTTATAACACCAAGCGGGTCGAACACTTGAGAAATCTTGGATAAAACATCTCGTTTTGTGATTGCTGGTTTCTGTGAGAAGGTGACTTGAACTTGCAAAGTGTCTCGCTGAGAATCCCAGACAAGTCCCAATGTCTTACAGGCTTCTGCTTTGTCCACTACTATCAAGTCGTGGGCGTTTTGTTGAATTTTTAAGTTTTGTAGAATCCGTTTGTCATTGGACCTCCATTTCCGTAGTACCATGTTTCCTCTCTCGAGTAACTGCAACAGCTCTTCTTGCATCTGCATCAGAGTGTCTATGGTCTCACCACCCGTGATACAATCATCCATGTAAAAGTCCTGACGTATCGCCTTTGCTGCTAAAGGATACTGCTGATCGTATACAGTAGCAAGTTCTCGCAGACACCTCATCGCATGAAACGGAGCAGAAACCGTGCCATAAGTAACCGTATTTAATTGATATGTTTTTATGGGCATATGAGCGTCTCTTCTCCACAAAATCTGTTGCAGTGATCTGTCTTCAGGATGTACTGTAATCTGCCTGAACATCTTCTCGATGTCTGCTGTGATGACATATTTGTGAGTACGAAATCGAATCATGATATTGACTCACTCCGCTTGCAAATTTGGACCAGTCATTAATTTATTGTTCAATGACTTTCCGTTTGTGGTTGCCGCAGACGCATCAAACACTACTCTCAGCTTCGTGCTGCTGCTGTCCGGACGTAAAACTGCGTGATGAGGTATGAAATAAGCCTCTCCTGTTTCCAGTGGTGTGTCTTCGATAAGCGACATGTGACCGAGCTCCTCATATGTGTCCATAAACTCGCAATATGCTTGTTTTAGAGTTGGCTGTCTGATAAATCTTCGCTCGAGTCCTTCAAGTCTCCTCTTGGCTTGTTCTTTGGATTCACCCAGAACCTCAGGTCGTGTTGGCAACCTGACAATGAATCTGCCTGTTGAATCTCTGGTTGTGGTATCTGCAAACAGTTTCTCACAAAGTTGTTCTTCTTTTGTCTGATATTTTATTTCTGGTATAGCCTCTTGTTTCCAGAACCTTTCTAGTTGCTGTGACAATTGATAATTGGTGACTGTCAGACACGTGGCTTTTCCATTTCTACTCTGTACTTCACCTCCAAGAATCCACCCTAGTTGCGTGTTTTGTAGAGCTGGTTGACCCTCGATGTGATTCTTAGGTTCGCCAACCACGATTTTCCAGTAAAAGCCTGCTCCAAGCAGTAAGTCAATATCTCCTGGGTCATTGAAAGATGGGTCTGCAAGATTGATATGACTTGGCACAAGTACTTCGTCCACGTAGACCTTTGATTGAGGTAATTGTTCCGTTATCGAAGGTACCACAAGACATTCCAATTCTACCTCGAACTGGTTCTGCATTGAGGAAATGCGTATTTGGTCGACTCCTTTCGCTTCCCCTTGGACACACTGAACTCTTCTGATTTGTGTGTTTTAATTTAAGCCTTTTGCTTAAATTTGTTGTCATTAAATTTAACTGTGCTCCTGGGTCCAATAACGCTCGACATTTGACTTTCTTCCCTTGATTGTCTTCTGCGTAGACGAGTGCGGTCGAAAGTAAAACTTGAGATTTTGTCTTTCTGGCCAAAGCTACATTTAGTCGTTGGGATGCTGGAGTGCTCCCAGAGTTTTGTACTTGGGGAGTTGTCTCCGAAACTGCTGGTTTCTCCGCGTTGCTCAAAGTATAACCATCTTTGTGAAGTAAAGTGTTGTGTGGCATGTCGCACTTCCTACATTTTGATGATCGACAATCCTTAGAAAAATGCCCATACTTCAAACAGTTTACACAACATTTCTTTTCCATAAGCAGTTTTCTTCTGTTATCTGGCGATAGTTTCAATAACGCCTCGCAGTTGAAAGGAAGATGATTTCCATTTCCACACAAAATGCAGTTGGACGATGTATTTATCAGGGCTAGCTTTTTATTTTGCGCTCTATTCTGATAGGATGTCTTCAAATTTGTAGATTTGGGACTGTTTTGTCGTAGTAACATCAATGACTGTCATCTCTCTGCCAGAAACTTTGTGAAATCAGTTAACGTTGGCATATTTTCTGGTGTACGATTCTTGTTTCTCTCCTGCCAATCGCGTTGCTCCGCATAGTCGAGCTTCTTCTTAGCTAAATGTATTATTAATGAGTCTCAGTAATCTACAGGCTGATTCAGAGATTTCAAGGCTGATATGTTTGTTTGAATGTGCCAGTTCAATTTTCTCATCGAATCGACCTTGTTGTCTCTGCTAATGTCGGGAAACTTCAAGAGTTCTTCCACGTGTGTCTCAATTATCATTATCTGGTTGTCATATGTGGCCTTTAGAAGATTCCAAGCATTTATGTAATTTTCATTGCTGATTGTGAATCCTTCGATTACATTTAGTGCTTCTCCTTTCAATACTCCAACGAGGTACTGATGTTTTTGAACATTGGGTATACTTTCCTCGTTGTGAATTGTGGTTTCAAAACTGTTTTTGAAGAACAACCATTTTCCATAATCCCCGCTGAATTCTGGAAGTTTTATTTCTGGTAGCTTCGGAGCATTCCTATTGGCTGAATTAACTTGAGGATTATTTTGATTTTGGAGATTGGGTTGATTGTCAGTAACAGGTTTTGGCTCCGTTGCCAAATCGATGATGGTGTACAGCTTCGTAGTTACTTCGAAGTACTGCTTTTCAAATGAAGCACGTTCACTCTCGCATTCCAAGTCAAATGCCGCTATTGCACCTTCATCTTCGGGTGTATATTCTTCGATCTCCTGCTGAATATCTTCGAAGTTCTTCCATGATTCTCCAATCTTCTCTAACTTAACTTTTGCTTCGGCCGCTGTAGAGGCTTCGGTGATAGAATTGGCTGTTCTAGTCAAGAAACCTTTTACTCGTGCACGACCTTGCTTCAATTTTGCTAATTGCGACATCCTTAATTGCGAATGGGTTTGGAACGTTATGGGTTAATAGTTTTCGGTATTGATGAAAACAATATTTAAAAAAATGAGTCAATGTTTTCAGTTTGATTGATACAATATTCGAAAACTATTCGCGTCAATGTTTTTGACTTGAACAATATATGTATATTTGAAATTTGAGCCAATGTTTTTGACTTGAACAATATATGTATATTTGAAATTTAAGCCAATGTTTTTGACTTGAACAATATGCGAATGTGAAGGTTCACTGGAATATTTTTTTTAACTTTACTTAGGTTAGGATGGACTTAGGAATTCGAAAGAATGATTTTCTGGCGACTCACTAACCTGAACTTCTGTCGATGTTCTCTGCCACGCCGCTGTCCGATGTCCGACCGATGCGTTGTCGATGTTGAGATATCACAAATAGGCGTTTGTAGACCGCTTCTGGAACTTTGTGGAACCTTGTGTGACGCTGCTTGTACTGGCGTCTTTGTTGCTACCTCTTGCTGATGTCTGCATTTTTGACTGTTGTTTGACGCTGCTTGCAATGGCGTCTCTGTTCGCGTTTTTGTTCGCGACTTGATGTTTTGACTTTTATGAAATGTTCAATACTCTCAGGCGTCGAGAGTCCCGCTGTTGGGCGCCAAAATGTTAATGATGATGTTTTGAAATGCAATTTAACACTGTCTTTTGCTTAAATAATTTGCACTTTATTACTACATGTTTCTACATTGAACTGCACTTCACTACTCAGCTCCATCTGCACTCGGAACCACAAAGACACTCGCCACAGAGGGCGCTGTTGGATCAGTTTTTACAGTTTTACCAACATAAAAGCAAAAAAATGCTCTTTGATTACTAACATATTTTTTATATTAAGTTTTGGAGGGTAATGGTTCAGAAAATGAATGAATAAAAAACAGATATTCTTGAGAAGATAAATCTTCTAATATGGGTCAGAAACTAATTTCATTCACTCACTATTGTTTACACATATTTTCAATTAGTTGTATGTTAACAAAAATGAAAAATAATTAATTTTTTTGATGAGAAAGGGAAAATTCAACTTGACATGGGCTTGCTTTGAACATTTTAACTTTAAATAATTCATATAAGTGGGATTAAATCAAATAGTAATAAATTCAATATAAATTAGATCACAAGCAGTAATATTGTCCAATTATTCAGCACAAAAATTAAATAATGTTCTATCCTTATATCAGAATTAAGTGTTCCTAATGGCATATGAGTAAAATGAATTGAAACTGCAGGTTTAATTGGTGATAAAGTTGAATGGATGATTTTTCTTCTAACAATTATTGTTCAACAATCATATAAACATTCTCCAAACAAGTTAGAATAAACTTCTTTTTTTATTATATTTATTTGTATTTAAACTTTGTTTACAATTTAATTTACCCACAATTTAAAAGAATAACATAATGAACTATATTTGAATAAACACCATTCTGTTTAAAAAGAAATAAATTGAAAAGGGGGAAATAATTATTTAAATTACAGAGGATGGGAAATGCTTTTAAGGAAACATTAATGTATTCAAGAATTGGGAAAATAATTTGGACCTAAGGCAAAATTTTTAGATCCATGTGAAATAAGTAAATTATAAAAGTTGTTTGTGATATGAATACAGGATTTAAAAGAATCAATTTTATGTTCTTTAGAATGTGTTTTTTTGGGATAATTATATTATTATTCGGATTTAGAGATAAATTTTTAAAATTTTCACAATTGAAACATTGAAAAATTAAAAAAGGGTTATAAATGCATTATGTGTGTTATATTCATAAACTTATTGAACACACAGTTTATTTATTTCACCGAATTCACATCTTTTTCTCATGATATTCGTCAGATTTCATTTTCAAACAGCTCTTTCTGCAATCATTTGTCTATCCTTAACCTGCACACGCGCTTTCGGTCATTAAGTTATTTTTTTGTAAACGGATACCAGCATTCAAAATCATCTTATTTCCAAAACAATTTGTTCATCAATATGATTTCACTAACTACCAATGCAATAACACAATTCAGGAAAAAATGTGAAATATTCTATTCAAACAAGACGCGAAGTTCCTGCCGAGTCCTTACAGAGGCACCAAAGAATAAACAAAATACGCCAACGACTGTGTATGAAGCAACGTCGCCAAGCATTGATTCCGTTTTTAAGAAGAAATAGTTCAGCTACGGTTTAGCGGCCATTATTGGTCAAAATTTAATCCATCCTTATTCCTAACTTACGCTGAAAGTAACTATTCCCTGAATAAGCGTGTTTTAACGAAGTTTCACCAAGCTTTTATTAGTAGGGCTGAAAAGGTTTTAATCGTATAAAAATTGTTTTTTAGGGTTCTTTAAGGTCACATATTAAGAATTTGATAAAAAAGTCTCAAAAGTCAAAAAAACAAAATGGCGGATCCAATATTGCGGACAAAAATGCTAAAAACGGTTTTGATCATACAAAAATTGGGGTGTAGAGTTCTTTCAAGACACAAAATCAGAATTTGATAAAAAATAAAAAACAAAATGTCGAAACATAAAAAATCAAACTATAAAAAAGTTTTCTTGTGAGGTAGGGTGGTTGTAAATTGTTGAAATAATCCATTAATATATCAATAAGTTTTATTATATCTAAACTGAAATTACAGTACATCTTCCAAATCTAGTGAATCATCGTCCGAATCTTCCGAACTGTATGGAATTGCACTCCATTGGTCAATTATTAGCTTCTGGTGGCAAAAGAAGTTGAACTGCCTCACGTGACAAGGATTTGCTAACTTAGGGAAGAGTCTTTCGCATGGTGGGAATCCGAAGACATCAGCAGTCGATAAAAAACATCTTCCATCGTTTTTTTTCCCACTGCATTTTCGAGAACAATTTTGGCGACACTGTTGAATATCTTTGTTGCGTGATTCCTGAGCATCTTCTGACATTAATTTTTATAATAAAACTAACAAATACACTATTTGTTTCAGTGAAATATTCACATTCAATTATGATACCCATCTAGTTACGCTACTCATCTAACACGAGTTCTTAAGGGGCACAATACGATACTGTGCGCTATAGGAATTGTTTGTATACACGACATAAGCACATATACATATTACACTTCATAAATACAAGATATTCAAGAAAATATCAAGTCGATTTTTTAACGATTACTGCACATCACCAATAAAAATGTTCCTACTCTAAGGAATGCAAGTGAAAGCAGCTAATTCTTATTTATCATGTTAAAGCATACTATAATGTATACTTTTACACAGGCGAACGCAAGCGAAAAAAAAATTTCTATAAATGATTGAAATGTGACTACCTATTTTTAACGCAACTTCTTATAGCAAATTACACAAAAAGTATTGTGCATAATAAATGTAATAACCGTGTATTTACCTTCAGAAAAATATATTATAACTCACAATATAATATAAGCCACGCGATCCGCCAAGTCTTCCTGGCAAGCTCGGGACGCAGGCTCGGTCACTTACATCCGGAGCCGCGAAGACAGCAGTACATTCTATTCCATTCGGAGCCAGCCTTACTTGCACTTCTATTTGGATCAGCAGAGAAAGCTAGTCACTTCTTTTCAAATCCGCGGATAGAGCTAGTCAGTCTGTTCTGATTCACGGAGCCAGTGCATTCCGTTTCCCGGTCGCCCGAATGCCGCGCAGCCATCGCAACATCTCAGACCGACTCTGGAGTCAGTGGCTCGAACAGTTGTTGCCCGCAAATGCGACTGCGAGCCCGGAGTGGCGACGGGTCGGGGTACGAGCAACGCGACCACGGGTCGCACGTTTTAAGGTAGTTAGTACGCGTTATTTAGTATGGGGCTTCACCTACATTGCAAATTTGGCATATTAAACTCATGTTAACACTAATGAAATCTTGTTTGAGATAGTAATGGTAGTAGTAGTTAGCCCCCAAGCACGCATGCCTCCCTCTAGGGAGTCTTCCGACGGAGCAGCCGAGACAATGCTAAATCCGAAGAAGGAAAATCAGGTAATCAGGTGAGTCGGGGGTGACCACGACAGTGTGGGTGATTACAGTACATATCCACGATTCCCATCTTCATGGTTCCACTAGCCAACCACCTTCCCAGGTAACCTTTGTAGTAAATTTTCTGAAAAACATTTGGAGTAGTATGTACAAGACGACCAAGATTTCTGATTTTGATGCTGCTCCATACTTGCATAGGCGAATAATTTTCCACTGGAATTTTGTCCATCTATGAGCTTGAGTAGATAAGCTGCTATCTCAGGTCAGTGACCACAATGCTTTTGACTATCCGCTTACTGGCTGCATTAAGCGATCAAATCCCACAATTGTTCTTCTCGCATTCTGCAGCTCCGTTTTGTTTTGGAGTTTATAAGACCAACAGTGTAATTCCTCGATTGCAAAGAACGCGTCAAATATCTTCGCAATCAAATTCCTTGCCTCCATCGCATCGAAAAGTCCTCGCCTTGTCACTAGCAGTTGAAGTCTCGTTCAGAGAAAGTCCAAACATCTGGAAACTTCATTTTTATTCTTCTAAAAGAAAACACGATGAACCTTATTGTAATTATCTTTAAAGCACACAAAAATTCGCTCCACGAGATTGAACCGACGTAGGTTAATTTACATCAGCATTGATTTGTTCGTCAATGACTTCCAGTCGATTCATCCGTTTCTTGAATAGATTTCTGTGTGATTTTCCCAAAACACATCCGTCACTTGTTTCTGCCACACTCACTTCCATAATATTTGGATTCACCACATTGTGCAAGTGTCGTTTGTCCTGATGTCAGGGTCGTTTGTGCCAAAACTGAAGAGTATAACGTCACGATTCAGCGCCGCTGGTTCTTGAGGTACTACTATTGGCAATTGTAGAATATGTACTTTTCACTAAACGATGTGATCACCCCGACGCAACCAAATTTTATCTTTGACTCTAATTCCTTGACCCGAAATACTTTTGATAGAAAACATACCTTGCATCTTCCGGAACATACCAAACATTTTTCAAATGAACAGGAAGCCACTGGTTGTTGACAAGCATGTCAATGTTGACATCACCAAATCCATCAGGCAACATTTTTGCTTAATTGCCACACTGACTTGCATTGGAGTAGCGAATTTTTCATACCTTGTAAAATACTGCTTCTTCGATGTCATGTGATGTGACGCGTCTGAATCGGGATCCCAAGAATCCCCTGGTGTCATTCCACTGCTCTGTCAGAAACGATGTACTATGAACCTGTTTCGCCGCCGTTGTCTCTTCCTTGTTTGTTTTCCACTTCTAGTAGAAAGCTTTTTATTCAAGTGACCCGATTTTCTGCAGAAAAATTCAAATGTTGATCTTTTATTGTTGTCACCTGGATTTTCTTACCCACTTGAAGTGTTGCATTTTTAAGTGACACAGATGAATCTTTGCAGCATCATCACTAGAGACCAGATTTGACCAGTCTTGGCGCGCCTGCTTCAGTTATCTCAGAGGCGGGTAGTGCGCGTCAATGATTGAGATAGTTTTCACCTTAGAGTGTGAAAAGCATCACTGACACCGTGTTTAGTGACTTTAACTTTAATTTCCGTGAAACATTGTTATCGCCGTCGTGTAACACTTCGAGTGTGCTGCACGCTGCAGTGAAGCGTCTAGTCTACCTTCAAAACTACGGCTTAGACAGCAATATTACTACTGACGGGAAATTGTATGGTGCAACTTTTGTTCTCTGTGCTGATTTTTAAATCGATTGTATTTTTTAAAATTGTTTAGGAAATTTTGTATAAATGTAACTTCGTATTAGGACAAGGTGTTTTATACCGTGTGGCCTACCTAAGATGTTCCCTCCAATTTTCTCCTGACCCGTTGCAGATACTGAGAAGCGGTTTTCACTAAAACTACTATATGCAAGGGGCACACATGGTCATGCATAATATTATTCTATTGCATTTTTAATGCAGAAATATTGACCCAACTTCGATTTTGTAAATGGAACCCTATAAATTTTTTAGCTCATCATAATAAGTGGGAAGAGACGAGTTCATAAATATGCATATAGCCATATGTTACATAACAAAGTTTTCGAGAAATTAAAAGTTTTAAAGACTCACACCGACTGCTGGTTTCCGTAATCTACACGAGAAATTCCGGGTGATAAGCGGCGAGGCCATTCCCTTCCGTTGCGTCGGCCGAGTAAAGTGGAAAAACTGGAGATGCCTCGAAGTGACGTAAGAAGGGTAGGTAGAATAAAAGGGTGGTGGGAAAGAAAATGCAGTCAGAACTAAACGAGGACTCTCCAGATTTAGAAGAAATTTGTAAACGCAGTGAAATAGTGCAGAAATATCCAGGAAGATGTATACGAACGAGGAGATGCTGGACATAATTCTGGTGTACGGTGAATGTGGCAGAAATGCAAAGAAAAGTGCATTAGTGTATGCTGAAAGATATCCAGATCGACGGCGGCCTTCGCACATGACTATAATGAGAATCTGTAAAAACCTTGTGCAGAGAGGCGACTGGAACGCAAAGACTCGTTTGCGGAGCAGACGGGCAACGAATGAGGAAGCACAGGCCGCCGTTCTTGCAGCTGTTCACAGCAATCCCCATATCAGCTCTCGAGACTTTGCCAGAGATTTCGGCATTAGTCGTTCGAGTGCCCTCCACATCTTGAAGAGTAACAAGATTCACCCCTACCACATTTCGTTGCACCAGAAGCTTTATGATGGTGATTACCAGAAACGTTCAGTTTTGTCGTTTGGCTCCGGAACATGTGCGAGGTGATCAGGACTTTTTTAAGAACATTATGTTGACCGATGAGGCAACATTTACGAATCACGATCAGGTGAATCTACACAACATGCACTACTGGGCAGTGGACAATCCTCGCTGGCTTTGTGAAGTTGAGAACCAAAAGCAGTGGAGTATTAATGTCTGGTGCGGTATTCTTAACAACATTATCATAGGTCAATATTTCATGGAATGACATTTGACAGGAAACAAATACGCAAGATTTCTTCGTAGCAGCTGCTTCTGGAGGAAATTCCCTGGATATGAGAAATTGTGTGTGGATGCAACATGACGGATGTCCAGCCCACAACGCGCTTCTGGCTAGGCAAGTGCTGAATGAGAAGTTCCCCGACCGATGGATTGGGGACGGTGCTGTAGTAAACTGTCCGGCAAGGTCACCTGATCTTACGCCTCTGGTCTATTTTCTATGGGGAACGATAAAGACCGAAGTTTACTCACAAGTACCAACAACATCTGAAGTTCTGAGGCGCCGCATTACCACATCTTGTCATGCCATTTCACGTGGAACTCTGAATTCTGTTGGAAGGTCAGAAACATCACAGGAATTTTTCCAGATATTTTTAAAACAGCTAAGATTAAGCCGCTCTCCAAAAAAGGCAACAAAAATGAAATTCATAATTATCGACCAATTTCTCTTTTGTCGTTTTTTTTTTTTTTCCAAAAATATTAGGGAGACTTTTTTACGTACGAATGGAAACATTTCTTAGTAAACACGGCGCGTTTTCAGATTGCCAACATGGGTTTCAAAAATCAAAATCTACGGAAACAGCCATATTTTCTTTTCTTAAAGATGTCGCGTCATTCATAGATCAAAATAAAGCACATATTCGAATGTTTTTAGATCTTTCAAAAGCCTTTGACGTCATTGATCATAACATTTTACTCTCAAAATTACCTTGGTATAGAATTCGTGGCGATGCTCTTGATTGGTTAGGTTCGTACCTTAAACAACGATCTCAGAGAGTAGAAATACCTTACTGGAATAGTGAAACATTATGTACGCACCTTTCTGATTCTTTGCCAATTGCATGTAGAGTTCTGCAGAGATCGATTTTAGGTCCTATTCTCTTCCTACTGTAAGTAAACGATATGCCCTAGACGATTAGAAACGGAAGAACAGTCTTTGCAATAAAATAGATGAAGAATATTTTTTGCAATAAAGAAACCGTAAATAGTACAATAACAGATATTTCAAATTGGTTCCGTAATAAAAAATGAATAGTAAAAGAAAATAAAACTGTTTCAATGCAGTTTTCCATTTCAAATAAGCAGCTCCGCACTTCACTGAAAATGAACGGTGTGTCATTGACTGATGTTAAGGTAACAAAATTTTTAGGTCTTTCGATTCAGTCAAACCTTAAATGGAACTTCCATTTAAATGAATTGAACACTAAATTAAGTTCTTTAGACTACGCTTTCAGAATTCTTTCAAATTCAGTGAACCTCCACACTGCTCGTTGTTCATATTCCGCGAATGTTCATTCCCGTCTGAGATGTGGCATAATATTCTGGGGAAATACATCTTATAGTTCCCAGACTTTTAGATTACAAAAACGAATTGTACGAATACTAAGTAAATCCCACCCCCGTGATTCTTGTAAGCCTCTCTTTATTCATCTAGGTATTTTACCATTACCTTGTCTCTTCATATATGAATCAGTGTTTTTTGTCAAAAATGACTTACTTAAGGGCGGGAATATATTTTCACCAACTCACTACAAAAAAATCACTTATAATACATGTACATTATTTTACAACACCTTGCCAGATGACATTAAACGATTAAATTCGATACAAAAGTTTAAGTCCTAAGTAAAATCTGTTTCTATACAATTAGAGACTATACCGAGCATCCAAAAGGAAAGTAATATTAATTTTAACAATGACATTTTTGGCGAAAATTGAGTTATTGGTAGAATTCATAGTTTACTAACTTTAAACATCTTATAGATTTCTTTTATTCTGACACTATCGTAACATCCACCCGGTCTGGCAGGACCTGGTCCAGAAGCCCCTAACAAATTGAACAATACGATTTTTTATAGAAAATAACAATATACTTTAATTTTTGTTGGTTATGTATTAATACATCAATTTTTGTGTGAGAAAGCAGGGGTAGATATTAAGGAAAATGTGTTGCTTAACAAGTGTGCAACAATTTTGAACTAAAAATATATGGCATTTTATGCAATGCTGTCAATATTCATAAACAAGAGATACGTCGTCCAATTTCCTACAAAAACTTACATTTTCTGTCCATGGAGAAGTAGAGACGTATGCATTACATATGATATACATTTAAATAAGATGCAATCCAAAAACAGAAAAGCTGTAAACTTACGACCCGCGGTGCAGGCGCTGCGTAATTATTTACGCGGTGCCATGTAATCATGTAATTATTACCATCATTTATATAAATATTTATAATTCACTCATTTTTATTGTTGTTCAGGTTCATCATGCCTCGCGGAATACATAAATCGAAGAGGCCAAGTGGATTCCAACAAAGAAAAGTAAAGGAAGCTAAAATTAAATCGCTACAAAAGATAGCTGGATCCATGATGCAATATGTTGAAAAGTCGTCTACAAGCCAACGTTCATCCGAAGATTTACCTGAATGTTCATATGATAACAAAGATTGCACGGAAGAAAATGATGTAGAAATGATAGATTCTGATACAAACGTAGAAGATCAAAGAACAGAAGCACCAGACGGTATGAAAAAATATGCAGAAGAAAGTATTGAAAATGAATTATGCGATGAAACTGACAAAGAGGAAAATTCGACTATACCAGAAGAGATGCAAATTCTTAAGGATGTTTCAGCTTGGAAAATACCTGTTCCACTTAATTTACGTACAGAAATTATAAAAAAAGGGAGTATGCCTTTCCAGAACAAAGATGGTCCATTCGGCGTTATGTTAAGACGACTGCGGACGGAAAAGAAGAAGCTCGGCAGCTATCAAAAGATTTTTCAAGGAGATGAATAATGGTGACAAGGGTTTACGATCGTGGGTGGTTTATTCAACTGTTAGTAAAAATTATACTGTTTTTGTTGTCGACTGTTGGTTGTAAATGTTAGAAATTCAACATCGACATTTGTGACTGAATTTCAAAAATGGTGGAAACTCAATCAAAAAGTATAGGCACACGAGGGATCTGAAGACCATCTACGGAATCTTGAAAAATGGAAAATTTTAGCAGCAGGTTTGCATTTGCAGGAAACCATCGATGAAAAAAACATGTTTTTAATAGCTGCACAAAAAAAAAAAAAAAAAAGAAGAAGTGGAGAGATGTGTTGCATACGTTGCTCGATATAATTTTGTTTCTTGCGAAGCAAAATTTACCATTCCGTGGTCATAGAGGGAATGAAATTTCGTTCAATAAAGGGAACTTTCTTGAATTACTTGAGATGCTGTCTAAATATGATGTATTGAAGGAACAGATGATAAGATTAAAAGAAAACAGAAAAAGCATATCTTATCTTTCATCTCAAATTCAAAATGAGTTTATAAGTATTCTGACAAACCATATAAAAGAAAAACTTATATTAGAAATACAATCTACGAAGTATTTTGGGATTATGTTTGATAGTACACCGGATATATATCATACTGATCAAATGTCAGAAGTTATTCGATATGTAAAATGCAGCAACGGAAAGGCTGAAGTACGGGAAGTATTTTTAGGATTTTCCCCTTTGAACGGCAAACAGCAGCTGATCTCGATTCTGAAATACTTAAAAAAATTAGAAAATGATGGATTAGATATTCTGATGTGCTGCGCCCAAGGCTACGATAATGCAGCTACTATGGCTGGAATTCATGGAGGTGTACAAGCTATTATTAAAGAAAAAAATAAGAAAGCTCTTTTCAACAGATGCATAGATCATTCGCTTAACTTATGTGGACAGCATTCCTTTAGCGTAAATGCAACTTCTGTAACTTTTTTCGGAACAATTGAACAACTATATACCTTCTTCGCTGCTTTGACCCATCGTTGGGATGTTTTAATTAAACATACTGGGGTATCACTCAAAAGACTTGTTACAACACGTTGGAGTGCTCATTATACTGCAGTCTTACCACTAAAAGAAAACTTTGACAAAATCATTGCTGCAATTGAATTCCTTAGTACACCACAGGAAAACATAGTCACAAGAGGAGCAGCACATTGTCTTTTACCAGCGATCTGTAATTTCATTTTTCTTTGCTATCTACACTTCTGGTCGGATACACTACGGGAAATTGATTCTGCGCAGCAATATCTTCAAACAAAGGGTTTAGCTATTGACAAAGTTATAAAGAGATTAGAAGTGCTGCGAATTTTTCTGCAAGAAGAACGTGATCAACTGGTAGATCATGCAATTGCGCGAGCTGTAGTAAAGTCAGAAGAATATGGAATCCCAGTTGAAAGAAGAGTGAGGTTCAAAAACAAGATGACAGGAGAGATAATGAACGATGTTGGGTTGACTTTGCAAGAAGAACACAAAAGGGAAATGTTGGAATGTTATGATCGCTTCTATGCAGAACTGCAAATTAGATCCAAAGCAACGTCAGAGATATCATCTACTTTTGCAGCAATTAAAACAAAGAATCTCGTGTCATCTAAAAACGATGATTTAGCAGAAAATATTACAAAACTAACATCCATTTATGACGAAATATCTGGCGATGAACTTCAAATAGAAATATCAAGGCTCAGAAGCCACCTTAAAGCAGCAAAGATTGATCTTAAAGAAGCTGAATGGTGGTCTTCTCTCAAAATGTTAAATTTTATTGTAGAGTGGGACTTTAAAGAATCCCTTCCAAATCTTTTCATTAGTTCAAAAATTATTTCTTACAATATGTGTTTCTGTTGAAATATGTGTTTCTGGTGTCTCTGAAAGAACCTTTTTTAAATTAAAGATTACAAAATCTTATTTACAATCTATAATGAGTCAATCAAGACTATCTGATTTGGCTCTATTGTCAATAGAAAATGATATTGCATCATAGATTTTAATGAAATTATAGATGTTTGCTGCCCTTAAATCTCGTAACGGGTGTTTATAAATGGCTTACATTCGTTGATTAGTAATATTTCATTGTAGAATGTTTAATTAAAATCTATATTGCAATTGTTCTGAATTTCATGGAATTTTTCAATATATTATAATGTGCAATAAAATGATGTGCAAATATGCTTGTATTTTCAATAAAATACAAACAATTTATAAATTATATAAAAAAATTTACCTTAAGGATTTTAACTAATGTGTTACTAACATGCATTTATATGTTTTCCTTCAACACTACATCTTATAAACTAATTGTAATAAATATGTAAAAATGGAAATTTATTATTGTTTATTATAATAAATAAATTTACAAAATGTATAATTTAATGCATTCATAGATATTTTTACACTTAATTCATGGGGCGAGGGGGGGGTGATACTATGCCCCAGGTGACACCAACTGAAGCTACACCACTGTGTCTTTAAAACTTATTAATTTCTCAAAAACTTTGTTATGCAACATATGGCGATATGCATATTTATGAACTCGTTTCTTCACGCTTATTATGAGCTAAAAAAATCTATAGGGTTACATTTAAAAAATTGAAGTTGGGTCAATATCTCTGCAGTAAAAAATTCAATAGAATAATATTATGTATGACCATATACGCCCCTTACATATAGTAGTTTTAGTGAAAACCGCATCTAGTATCTGCAATGGTTCAGGAGAGAATTAAAGGGGACATCTTAGGTGGGCCACACAGTATAGTGCATATTAATATAACACATTTTACCAGACTTCACATATTTATGTACTTGTTTTGACATTTCATACTATATATTTTTACGTTCTCTTAATCATCACATCGAAATAGGAATCTACAAATTTCCCTGAGTTAGCCAGAACCCAATTAGTTTTGATGCATGCATTTTTTATTAAAGAAGTTATCACGTATTTACCGCTGTGTGAGGGACGCTAGGTGGAAACAAAAGAGTGAAGGACGACGGAGCATCCGGAGAGTGGGAGGCTCACGCTGACAGCAGCTCTCCGCAGGTGGTTTGCACCGCATGCAAAAAAGGGATTGCGTGCGGACCGGATGAGCTCGCAGGTAAGAAGAGCAATGCAGGCAAACCACAACGTGAAAGTAATTTTGAATCTATTCCAAACCCTTCGCTTTCTTTTTAGTTTCAGATAGGGCAGCAACATCTACATTTTTCTAGTTCTTTAAACTCTTTGGATTCCTTTGTAGCTATGCCTTTCATATTCCAAGTTCAAAAATTCATATAACCATTTTGAAGGATAGGTTGTTGAAGACTAGTATGATTATGATGCTTATTGCTTGGGACTTGTCCATGTTGAGTTTTTTGCTGAGTGACGGGGCAAGCCCAACATCTAAACCCCCAACTTGTAGGACCAAAGATTGTTTTCTTCACGTTTCCTTCCCCTAACTTTTGATGAGCCATCATTTACTACAAGGTAGCAGTTTTTTGAGAGAGGAAAGGTATTAAAGTCTTCCACCTCTTCTGCCTTTGGAGAGCAGTCTCTCTTTCGTCTTCTTCTTTCTCTTCACTGATTTTGGTCCACCCCATGTATTTAATTTCCCCCAACTCACTAAATAAATGGTATTATGGACCTTATTGGCGAATCATGGTAGATATGGTTATTTGCGAGACATTAATAACAACTTTCTGAAAATATGTATTGAAGGTGTTCAGCTGGTTCAGGTGTTGGGCAGGTTGCAAACTGATTTAGCTGTCATTCGTGTTAATGTTTTCTCAGGATTGTAACAAGGGAGAGAAGAGGGTAGATGTACCTTTGGCAATGTATTGTGAATTTTCTCTCTATTAATCGAAGTCAAGCATTTACTCCCTCCTCAAGATCTTGCCGCATGTGTAGGACCACCAATAAATTTCATGAACTCCTAGATCAACATTAGTGAGCCTCCCTCCAACTTACTTAGCACATAGGAGTTTATTTAATTACTTACAAGTGACAACTATTCCATTTATGTTATTTTCTTTCCCTTGTATTTAAAGTCTAGTTCCTTTTCTTCCCTTCCCAACCATCATACATTCCATAATGCAATTTTTGTTGTCTGTAATGAAAATCATCATTTAACCTTTTCATGCTTTAATTGCTTCCTTGATCCTACCAGCAGTTCCTTGTAGAGTATCTTTACACACAAGCCCCTGGGCCCATAGTGGGAACTGTGGAGGTTAAGCTTGGTGGTAAGAGGCTGCCATCTTAAAGATTCTAAGCCAGCTGGGTACTACTTTGGGTCACCATTGCTAAGCAGACTGTCTTCACTGGGTTAAGAATTCCGCCTACCTCTTCAAGGACATCTTTCAAAACATTGGAGATCATCTTCAATAACTTTCCATTGCGATCCTCTGCAATCAAAACCCTCTCCTTCAAACTGTCAGGCTAAGAAGGCCCTACCATAAGAGGTATGCTTGCATCAGCATAACTCTCACGGTCAAGGAGAGGGTTGTTTTGTTTTGTTTTTGTTTTTTTTTTTTTTTTTTTTTTTTTTTTTTTTTTTTTTTTTTTTTTTACAAAAATTAGTATGATTTATAAAATTAGTATGATATATAAAACCTTTCTGGAATAAGAATGAAAGCAAATATGGAGAGCAATATAAGAAAGGCTTCAAAATGAGAATCAAATTTAATGCATAAATATATACTTTATTATCAATAAAGGTATGAAAAATGTTTCATAGGCGCATTGGTCAAAAAGGCAATACTGACACAGGCCATATTTAAATAAACATATAATCTTACTTATGAATATATATTTGATCTACTGCACTAAATAACAGTGTTAACATATAAAATATCATGATTTTGGCTCAGCAAATGTGTTGGCATTCACATTACATTTGCCAGGTATGTACATGTAATATTTTGTTACAATACCACTAGAAGTTCAGATACTTTAAAATAAAATACATTCAATCGTACATACACACATATAAGAACATGAGCAAAATGCAAGTCTCAAGCATTTGATCTAGATAAAATAAATATTTCTTTCTCTTAACCATTATGGTGGGGAAAATATTTGCATAACACATATCTACATTATCTCTATTTATATTATGGCAAAATTAAATCTTTGTAATAAGTAATGATTTGGGGAAGCACAGGTAGATCCAGAGGGGGAGAGGAAAACTGCAGGGAGGGGCATTTCATGTCCTCTCCTTTGAGCATTTATCCATTACCATAAAGAAAAAGAGATGCATGGTAATTGTTTTGGTTCCCATCAGAGATATGAAAATTTAAAAAAATTATAATTCATGAAGGCAACAGTAAAGGGATTAGAAACCCATACTGTACAAGGACTCATACTGTACAGAATGAAGAATACTGAACATTCTTACATTTGGTCTGGAATGTTACTGCATTCTCCTTACAATTCTTTGTGAATTCATATTGGATCCACCACTTCAACTTACAGGTCTTAAATAAACACGAGAATGTATATGTACAAATTGAATTTATACAAATTTCCAGATAATTTCAACTTTATAATAAAATATACACAAGAGGAAAGTTACATGTTGTGCCAATGTAACCGCTATATTTATTCACAAACAAAATTAATCTCTTACTTGTGCCTCATTTTAACCTATAAACATACTTAATATTACTCCATTCATTCATTCATGCATTCATCCCATACTCAAAATTTTATCTTGCAGACATATTCATTTGGAAAAATTCATATAATTCAACTAATATAATAGTGATAACTTTAATGGGCAGTATTGAACTGAGAATCATAATAATAATACTTTGGTGTTGCTACCAGAAAATCACAAATATTCCATTTATCTTTTATTATATTAACCCTTCCTTGATCATGTTGGACAACTCAGTTACCCCAAGTGTACGTTTTGATTAATAATGATTTTTTTATTAATACATTTATAACTACATCTTACACAATCCCTTCATGAGCATTGGTTAATTCAAAGAATTTGTTCAGTTTTAGATTTAAGAAATACAATACTTTTGATTTTTTAAGTAGTTATAACTAAACCCTCTCTCTGATCAGAATCATCTTTTTACGTAAAAGAAAATAATCAGTAACCCATTTTAATGTAGTTTTGTAGTCCATTTAATCCACTTCACCAATACATTCCCATCAGGAATATGAAAAGATGATGTTTTGATAATTTCAATTATTTTGTACCAATATAAGAAAAGGTCAGTTAGAATTTGAATATTTGCATTGACAATACATGAAATTCTACTTATATTACCTCACATCAACACAACAATAAAATCTATCTAATGTTACTAAATTTAGAAAAAAGCTTGGAATAACTGAGGTCCCTCACATAAATGTAAGAAATATATTCCATTAACTAGATATTGGAGGGGATAATAATAAAATATCAAAACACTGGAAATGCTAAACCCATACTCCATGAGGATTCTTACTGGTAGGTACAGCATTTTCGAGCTGACGTGGAGAACCAATCATCTTGCGAGTGCTGCCTGGCTTATGTGGGCCTGTAAGTATTGAATTAAAATGAAAGACATGAATTAAAATATGATTTCTCTTCAATTAAGTTTTAAATCAAAGGATGAAAATATCCATTTCCATTATCTAATTCCATTGACAACTTCTCCCAGTTATTCATTCTATTATTAAAGAATGAATTCAGCTACTAAGATAACACAGATATAGAGGCACAAACAGATAATTTTCAGATTATCAACGGTACACCTCATTCACAATTGAATAATATTTTAAGTTTGAATGAAAGAAAATAAAAACTCATTATATTTAAAAGTAGTATAAGAAAAAAGGGAAACTTCATATACTCTACATAAATCATTAATTACTTATGCAGAAATGATTAACAACTTATGATTAATTACTTTTGATGACACATTTCTAAAAATAATGTCAACATTGACTTACAATTATTAAACTTTCTCATACAACATAGTTTAGAGATAGTGTTCTCAAACAACAGTAAAAACGCCAGTTTTTCTAAAAGAAAAATTTGTTCTGAGGGTCCCTGATACAACAAATGTGGATTTTGCTTGCTTGAAAATAAAAACAGAATACATAGTGTAGTTTGTATCTATGTTTTGTGGATATCAAATATATATATTTATTGTGACGAACGCATGGGTGTGGGTTCGCCACACACGCCCACACGAATAGCAGGACGTGCTGTGACCGCTAGATAGCGCATGAAATACAGCGACTCAGCCGGAGGAGGGGTAGACGTCGTGCCACCCCTACAATGGAGGGCGGGTGCATATGTACGCGGACCCGCAAGCGGGAGCTCTCTCTTGCCACCGCTCGCCGAGCAAGCAGCTGTTATCATTAGCTTAGATATTGTTCGCCGCTGCAACGACTACTAGATAGGGGTATTCGGTGTCGAACAGACGTTCTAGTCAGTCGTCCGCGAGATAGTGCAGATTCAGTAAAGTAGAAGTAGCAACGAGCGAGAAACTTGCAAGAGTATTCGGTGAAGTGCAAGAGACATTTTGCCACGCGGGCGTGGTAAGAGGCGCCGGGAGCAGACGAGGAGGAAGAAGGGACCGAGGATCCAGGCGCATGAGTAAGAAGACGGAACTGGGCGTACAAGGAAGAAGACCGGAAGAGGACGCGAGGCAGCGCAGACTGCAGAGGCGAATCCCGACTCTTTACGCCACAGAAGCTGGGACCGAGCGGCGTCGACGCAGAGGCCAGTGCACGACCCCCAAGGCCAAAAGTGGGAAGTCCACGAGGTAACGGTTCGGGCGCGAGAAGTAGGTAAAGTTCACGTCGGCAGGGGAAAATTAGTACAGGAAGGTGTAAAGGAATCGAGGACACGAGTGGCAACAAATTGGAGTATCATAGTAAGAGCCATTTTGACGCACTATTGCCTGCATAAAATATTGTACATAGGACATTTATTATTCTGTTATTTTCAGTCACAGTTAAATTGTAAATGAGAGTGGTGCACTTGCACACATTTTTTTTGTTTGCATATGATATTTTGAAGGAGGAGATTGTAAATTGTAAATTTTGGTTTCGTGTGCAATGTAAAAGAATAGCATAGATTTAGATATATTTAGTTTCCAAGGGAATTCCCAGTGGAGATTAGGGCAATCATTTCAGAGTCTCAAATTTTGGTGTAAATTATGTGTTTATTGTTCATTTGTGTGTGAGTTGTAAAGACGAAGCGGGTTTTTTGAAGCAATTAAACCCTGTTTAACTGTTTGTGTGTTTATTTGGATTGGCTCTCAACACCCCAAAAGATCCCACTGCCCTGTGATTTCTTTCAGCTCGCAAGAGCAGATATCTGCGGACCGCCCCAACGGACAACTATTTGGGTAGTTATACATTGTTTAAAGTAAGGGCGGGGTTCGTCAGAATATAAATATTTAATATAAATATATATTTAATTTTTACATTTTTGAATAATTAATTGATTTATAGTTTTTGTATTAAATAAGCCAAGTTTCGTCTTAGTATGTGTAGCTTGGAAATGGACGTGGCCTTTCGGCACAATGCTTGAACATTTCTTTCTATTTTCATTGTGAGAAATGGTTAATAGTGTCCTTTCCAGTGTTGGACACACTGCTTCTGGTTACAATCGAGGGTTAAAGAGCATCAAAATATTGGTGTATTGTAGTTTATGTTAGCTCAGCATATGGACCAGCACTGAGAATTTTAGAAGCCATCCCCCGAAGTTTTGAAATTTTCATATTTAGGGAACATTTTCATATTTTGGGAAACTACTAATACAAGGGTGCTGAAATTTTAAGAGCATGTGGTACACCAATTTAAATACTTTAACACAGAGGATTTTAAAAATATTAAATACTTTAGACAATATTCTTACAAATGTCAATATTTTTAAGAACAAAACAGATTTCAACGGACAAAAATTTATATTTAAAAAACTAATAATATTTTTTAAATAACTTCGTTAAAATACGTATAAATAATGAATCTACACTTGTATACAATTTCAAGTCTATAAATTAAATAGTTCCTGAGAAAATGCTCCTTACATTAACATTGGCAAGACCGGCCATTCTGACTCCCGTTAAATTGTATGGACCATTGTATGAGTGTGAGTATGCAGTGTCTGAAGTGGAAGCTGAGCTGTGAAGTGTGCATTGCGGTGACCAGTGGTGCAGTAGGTGAACAGCAGTCTGAAGTCGGAAGCTGAGCTGTGGAGTGTGCATCGCGGTGAACAGCAGTGCAGTGGACCCTGATCAGCGCCGTGAATTGTCCAGCAGCGCAGTGAACCGAGGACAGTGCATCGGACAGTGGTAGATGCATCGGACTGTGCGATAGTGTAGCAGTGAACAGTGTAAATAAATAATCGTGGAAGTGAGATGTGTGTAAGGAAATAACCAAGTGAAGAACACAAGGATTGTGCAACCTATCTGTGAATAAATCTAGTATTTTTAGTGTATCTTTAAGAAACAAAATAAACTCCTTTGTTAAATATTACCTGCGTGTTTTTAATTTGCCACCAAGAAACGTTACTATTGAGTTGTCATACTTAAGCATCAACAATCTACTATCACAGATACGCTCATATCTTTCTGGCAGAAGACAGTATGTCGTTGTTACTAGGCGTGCGCTCAAGTCAGTGGTAGTTAGTTCTGGTGTACCTCAAGGGTCTCATCATGTTTCCATTTTGTTTAATATATTCATTAATCATCTGCCATCTTTGGTGAAATATAGTAAAATCTTATTGTTTGCGGACAATGCCAACAATTATGCCAAAATTACTGATTTTAATGACATCTTTCGCTTACAGAAGGATTCTTCTGCCTTTTCCCAGTGGTGTTTGCAAACAATATATAACTTCACACTGATACGTAATGTGCCATGACCATTGCCTGGAGAGACAACGTCATGAGATACCTGTATTCTTTAAACGGCGAATCCTTGAGTACTCTCTACAATCAGAGATCTTGGAGTGATTTTTCACAGTAAACTTAATTTTAATATTGTAATGGGACGGTCGCGCGCGTCAGGTTGCGACGCGTATTTCATCATTGTATTTAATATCACGTTGCTCTGTAAGTGGACCTGCAAATGTGCATCTTTCGCTACTTGCGAGGGTGTATGAAGCGTCGGGTCGCGGAGGCATGCAGTTCAATTGTCTCAACACAAGCGCACCCCAGCCGCCTCCGCTGACTCACCGGGAAATACGCTGCTATCTCAGAACCCGGCAATTCAGCTGCACATGTTCTTGGAACTTAGGTGAAGTTTGAGTTTCAATAGAATTTGACCAGACTAAAAGGTCATCAATGACGTCGCGATTGTGCGGAACATCGAGCGAGTCTCAAGGAAGGCATTATTTCCTGAGCTTGAAAGCCTCTAAATTATCACTAAGTTCGTAAGTGCAGTAGCCACCCTTACGAGATACTGCGGCCGCCCAGAGGTTGAAGGACTATTCAATAAAGCAGTCAGGACATAATCTGTGTCATTAGTTGGGGTCGCTGCCCGCCGTTTTCCCCGCCAAGCCATTTTTTATGGCAGGAATAGGACCTGTCACCTTAGACACAAAGAAAAATAATGTCAATTCTATGTAACCATTCATGTGCATGCTCATATCCATCCTCATAATCATCTTAATTGTCCATTAAATGTGTTCTTAGAGTATATCTGTTTTATTGGCCGCATCCAGAACATCCATTTAATCCCACATCCAGAATACGCGCCCGCGCCCATGCACACACAGAGCTTTGTAGAAATAGGGCCAAAAACGGCAAGTAAACTTGAGATTGATACTCTAACAATGCTTAGATTGTAGATTTCTTATTTCTATTCCCTTCATAATCATGAATGAAAAGATTATGAAGACTGAATACCAAGAATTCAGCAGGTATAGATTATATTCCTACAAGAGTAATTAAACATATTGCAAAATATGTAATTCTGCGGTTGCTATTTGCTGGATGGATCAAGTAGCTCAGCAATGCTGTTGCGGGTCCCAAGAACACATAAAGGAGGGTTATGAGGGTGAGGCTAGCTACCTGCCCGATGTGAAAAAAATGGAATGCTCATGGTACAAAGGATACGCGTCATAGCTGACAACAATAAGATGAAGACGACATGGAAAAGGGGAAACACTGACAGAGTGCATGGAACATTAGATCATGGAATACTAGTAATGATGAAATTTTAATGGAACTTGACAGACAACTTAGATATATGTTGCCTCACAGAAACAAAGAAAAAAGGTAAGGGGATAAAACAATTACATAATTATACACTTATCTACAGTGGAGTGTAGAAATTCTCCAAAGCAAAGGAAGCAGTAGGAATCATAATAAACAACAAACATCTAGGTAAGATAGTAGACTAAAAGTATAAATCAGAAATAATTGTTACATGAAATTAAGATCAAGAACAAAACCTGTAAATATAATATCAGTTTATGCCCTTGAGAATAATAAGCATCTACATGAATGGCAAACTTTCTATGAAAACCTTCAAGATGTCCCAAACCTAAGTCCAGAGGAGTTAATAGTAATCGCAGGTGACTAATGCAAGAATTGGAAATGATGTTATACCTGGCATCAAAAAAAGATTTAATGAAGCATCCCTGAACAAAAGTGGAAAATGCTCTTAAGAGTTTTGCCAAGACAATGAATTAAGAATAAATAATACCTTCTTTGACCATAAGGATCAATATAAATACACATGGCAAAATACCATAGCATGATCTATGATAGACTATGTAATAAGAAATAGAATGTAGCATTTTGTAAGGTATGCATGATCTGAAACAAATGGATTAATAAGTACAACAAATATCAGTAATAAGGAATGGATGGAATACTTAGTAATCAGTCCTATAGAGATGAACTCCCAACACTGGCTATTGTCGACACATTCACACAAGAGTTTGAGGTTTCAGAGAAACTGATACTCCAAACAATGCCTAAATTAAAAAATAGAAAGTCACCTGAAGAGGATGACATATAATGAATTATTGAAATGTGGAGGACAAAGAATTAGTCAAGCTTACAGAAAGCATAATGTGGCGTTATGGGATTGTGCGACCCCATAACACCACCGTTTCGTCTGCATGAACACCCACGGCAGCGAGGAGAGCAGGCGTAAATCAGAGTACCTAAACGCGCAGCCTGGTATCCGTTGCCCGTACTAATCAAAGACGAACTAGCAGGCAACGTTTTTCCCTGTGAAGAGTTGAGAGACGAGAAATACCCCACCACGGAGAATTTCCCCAGGCGTCGGACAATAAATAGGCAGACGCGCATGTGGAAGCTCTCTTTTCTTGCCACCACGCATCGAGTAAGCAGCTCTCTTCTGATTGTCGCCGTTCGTCGGGTAAGCAGCATTTCATCACCGCTCGTCAACGCCAGCTGAGATATTGTTTGCCGCCGCAACGACTGCTAGGTAGGAGTTTTCGGCGTCGAACAGACGTGCTAGTTAGTCGTCCGCGAGATTTGAATATTTAGTAAGGTGTTTCCTCAATTAACATCACGGGAAGTAAAGTTAACCGTTGTGCGAAAAACATTGAAAGTTCTTATTTAACGAAGTAAAAGTAGCAACGAGCGAGGAACTCGCACTAGTATTCGCGGAAGTGCAAGGGACATTTTTTTCACAACGTGGGCGTAGTCAGAGGCGCCGGTAGCAGCCGAGGGAGAAGAAGAGGCCGATTAGGAAGAACGGAAGAGGACGCAAGAAGGCAGCGTACAGCGCAGAAGCTTGGACCTGAGCGACGTCGATGCAGCAGGCAGCGCGTGACCTTCAAGGCAAGAAAGCGGGAGTTTTCGAGGTAACACTCAAATCCATCGGAAAGTAGGTCAAGTTCACGTTGGCAGGGAAAAGACTAGTATAGGAAAGTGCAGGAAATTGAGGACACGGGTGGCAACAAATTGTAGCATTGTAGGAGGAGACTTTTGATGCACTATTGCCCGCCTTAAACATTCTATTTGGAACATTTGTTATTCCGCTGTTAGCAGTTACAGTTAAATTATAAATGAGAGTAGTGCACTTGCCCACATTATGTTCTTTGCATGTAATATTTTTTTAAAAGGCAAGAGATTGTAAACTGAATTTAGTTTCATGTGCAAATGTAACTAGGATAGCTTAAATTTAGATATAATTAATTTTCCAAGGGAATTCCCGGTGTAGATTAGAGTAATTAGTTCAGAGAACCAGTTTGGAGTAAATTATGTGTGCATTCATTTAATGTGCTGTAAAGGTTTCTATTTGTGTTTTTGATCATTTTTTTGTGAAAGTGTGATTCTGTTCTTAATTTTTTGTCATTAACGTATGCCACTAAGTTTTTGGGTAAATTATACGCTCGTTTATGTGCATTTTGTGTGATTTTATTGTGTCAAGGGTTCAAACCTTTCTCGTACCCTGAAGATCCTGCTCCCGAGATTTTAAGCTCGCTTCACGAGCAAATATCTTATTAACCCGCTTACGGTTCATGCGGCTGTGTTATAAAGGTACCAGTTGTGTGATAGGTGGGTTGTTAGAATATATAAAAATAGCAGAATACCTGAGGAATGGAAAACTAGCATTCTAATCCTTTTTAAGAAAGGAGATAAGTTAGACCCGAATAACTATAGAGCAATGAATCTTCTTAATACAACTCTCAAGCTAACAATAAAAACTATCACAAGGTATTGGAAGGCTTAACAGAATAGAGAGAGAAAAAAGGTTTTTGAAAAGAAAGATCATGTAAATGATGTGATCTTCCATCATCAGACGAATTGTTGAGATATCTCTGGAATTCAATAAACCTGCATATATGTGGTTTGTAGACCTACAGGAGGCATTTGATACCATACGTCTTAAGGTATTCGTCGAGCAGCAAGCTAGTGCTAACCCAATCCTGAACAGCTGATGTGTTAGGCGAAAGTTCGTTCTCTTTGATGTGTCCTAAAGGCCGACATGCAGTGGGTAGGCAAATACCGAATGTTCGACACTCGGCGAATCACAAGCAACCTGTCCACACTACTCAGCATTCGCCGAATGCTACATGTGTGGAGTCGTCTTTATAGTGGTAAGATTATTAAAGAAAGAAAACATTCCGTGCAACCTTATTAAACTTATAGTGGATATATACACAAATAACACAATGAAAGTAATTAACAAATATCTCAAGCTATAGAAAGAGCCCAAGGAATTAGACAGGGAGACTCAGTAAACCTGACACTGTAACATAGTAATGAAATACATTTTAAGAGACCTTGCTAATAAAAAAGGATATCATTTTGGACCTCATAATATACTCTGTCTGCTATGCAGATGATATTATCTGTGAAAGAACACTCAATAGAACAAGTGATGTAAAAAAAATATTTAGGAATAGTGATAACCAATGATGGTAGACCTCCAAGTAAGGCACTTATAAAAACTAATAGAATAGTAGGCTGTGTCAACCACTCAATATGGTATAACCCATAAGTTAAAAAAAGAAGCTTAGATGCTGCAGAGTAGACTCCAAGAAAATATGTCAAATGAAGGAAGTATCAGAGATGCAAACGTTAAGAAAAATAGTAAATAAAATACTAAAGGATAAAAAATGCAATATTAACTTATGACAACCCAGCCAAATAGACATCATATCAGACATGAAGACAATGGAAAGACCACATAGGACTCCTTCCACATCAAATCGCACACTCACAACACATCACAAACTTTTAGTAACTTGCAACTTTTTTTTATGAGGTCTAGGTTTGAAAATAGGTAGTATGTATTTTTTATATTTATTTTTCTAATACCATCTCTTTCTGAAATATTACCAATTATTTTTTCCAACGAATCATGCACGTGATAATGTTTATTTTTTTTGTGCGATGCTATTTCTTTTAGAAAAATAAAATTGCACTTAACTTTAACTTAAAAAGATGTACTTATAAATTTTATAAACATTTTTTGTAAATATAATTTTTATAAACGTATTATTTAAATATTTAAAATATATTTTAATTTTTAAAATTCAACATTTTACATTAGGTCGACACTTTAATTAATTGTAAAAATACACATGTAGTTTTATTCTTATTCTGAATATAACTGCCAAATTTTAGAGTGGGACACATAATATTTAAAAAAAGTGGTTTGTTCAATGGAGCACGTAGGGAGCCTATTGCCTGTCGGACTCTTAGCTTGAACTATCGTGCATCAATGACATGAATCGCAGAAACACACATACGGCCTCAAATGGAAGTCTTCTGATGACATGCAGTTATTAAGTTTATTTATCAGCAGACTGCCTTATAATTAGGGGGCAGATTATAATGACCTATAACATTGCCAAAAACTATCAATTAAATGCTCTTAAAGTGCTTTAAAAATGCACTAAAACCAGAGAAAAATGATGTAAAAATCTTGATCAAAACTACTTCAGATGAACAACTCAAGCTGTTGGTTATGTTACTGATGTAATCGAGACTTCTTCCTTCAGTTCAAGAGAATTCAGCTTGCAATATGTTCTTTAAAAGAAAACCTCTGCCTTTATTTATAATGAAATTGTCCACACTAACAATGATGCCAATTCACATTACAGGAACCTTGAATTACATAGTACTCACGACTGACATTACAATATATGAGAGAAGAAATCAAATAGGCTACTCAGGAATTCTGTGGTGAACATTTGTTACACCTCATAAATATTGTTTGAAGCAAATACCATTACAATGAAATTAGTGAAAAATGCAGTTAATGTGACATAAAAGGTAAAAAATTGACTTATTACTCGAAATTGACGAAAAATGCAAGCAGAAAAAAAAGGGGGGGGGGGGTCATTTCATTTTGTCATAACAAAATGAATTTCTATACTGATCAGCATTGTACTAAAGTGAAAAGAAAAACAACATTTCATTAAAATCTGCCCCTACTAATTGTTATTTGTATTTTCTTAATATCCAAATCTATAATTGCAGAATAAGTGTATGTTGAGTTTGTTTCAACCAGTATTCTTGAGAAGTGGAATATTGACTGATTGCCATGAAAAAAAGTTATACGTATAGGAAAAACTGATTTTCAAAATTCCTTTCCATGACGTGTGAAGTGAAGTTTTTCAAGAAAGTGACCGTACTTGTTAAAGCAGCAAATGTATTGGACAGTTACAATGATTCATAAACATGCACTGCTGATCCCGGTCACCCTAACGTATCACCTGATACGAGTAATAAAGAAACTGGCGGCTTCCGTTTCTTCTGCTGTCTATGCCCACCGCTAGCCCTCTCCTCTGTTTTATGAGACAAAAATTAAATTTCATGCTAGGACATTTTACTGTCCAGTGTGATATTTTCAGAAAATTATGCTTTCGTACTTCAAGATGTAATTTGGAGATTGCAATGAATTAATGTCTTAGCTACTCTGCATCATTTTGAGCTATACTTCAGAGAAAGCAAACAATTAAAAAAAATATCTTTTCCTAGATGCGTAAAACATGACACTAATTCAATTCACTCTTTTCAGTGCAAACTCGTAACACTTCTCAAGTATGATTATGACAGACATATTATTCAGTTAGGGTCAGTGCCTATTACAAAACAATGCGCATTTACGTTTCCACAAAGATGAATGGGACATTACCTTTATGATTTTAGCAACGCTGAATTACTTAGAAAGATAACATTTTTAGATATACCATGAGCGAAGTTTATGTTTTAGGGAGATTGGATAAGTTGAACTCTCTTAGGGGTCAGAGAAGTTTCCAAAGAGGAATCAGATTTTTGGGAGGTTTCGCAGGCACAGGATGTTTCAGGTTAAGCTCCCACAATGAAGTGCAAATCGAGAAACCATGTGGTTACGTAACGATGGTCTGAATAAATATGATGTTTGGAACCCAGGTGTAAAAATGCTCGCCGAGATGGACCAACCAGCTTTGACACTTTTACACCGTACGAACAGATTAAAATCTCCCGTCTTCGGCTAAGAAACGAGAAACGGTTCTCCAGCTTCGGCCAAGAGACTTCATAAGGCTCATATGATAGGCACCTGTGCTGATGCGGATTCCGGCATGGTGAATAGTATTGAGAGATCGTTAACTTGAAGGCGATACAAAGCCGTAAACAATGCTGCCATAGTCCATGCTGCCATAGATTGAATAAGTGTCCAATAAAACCGTAAGACACATTTCGATCGGCGTCCCTTCATGTGCCACTGAGGTTACGAAGTAGGTTAAATGGTGATACACATTGGTTCTGCAGGTTGCAGACTTGTTTTAGCCATGGCTTTTGTCGAACGACGGACCAAGAAAGGCAGCTGTGTCAAAAAACGGGAGTCAGTGGTTTCCAAGGAACGTCTCTGGGGGATATAGAGGTGATATATCCTGCAGAAATGAGTGCACATTGATTTTGAGCATGAGAACGTAAATCCTGTTTTTGTGCTCTTTTCGTGAAGTCTATTCAGGACGAGTTGTAGTCGCCTTTGGCTGATATTCATGCCTTTTAATGAGCTGTAAATGGCAAAATTATCAACAAAAAGCCATGCTTTTACAGGCTCTTGTACAACTGTTGCTATGTCGTTAATTGCAATGGCACACAGAGGGGCGCTCAGAACTGACCCCTGAGGAACTCCATTATCCAAAGGGTGACTGGAAGATAGTTTTCCACCACAAAAAAGATCTCGAAAAGATCTTGAAGAGAGGACGTTTGTAAGGAACAGAGGGAGCTCTAAGTCCCCAAGAGTGCAAAGTGTATACCAGGCATCCAGGTCGTGTCATAGTATTTCTCAATGTCAAAGAAGACGGTTACAAGGTGTTGTAATACAATCGAAGTGGATATCTGTGAAGCAACAGTGACCAAGTGATCCAAAGTAGATCGATGCTTCCTGAAGCCATACTGCACTGGAGTTAAAAAAAGGCTTTGCTCTAGGAGCCAGTCCAGACGTCGGTTAACCATTCGCCCCAATAGCTCACAAATACAGCTCGTAAGCGAAATGGGTCGATAACTCAAAGGAATCAATCAATCCTTTTCTTCCCTAGGAATAGGGATTACAAGATCCTCGTGCCAAATGTCAGGAACAATGTGTTCATTCCAAATGCGTTTGAAGAGGTTAAGGAGGAACGATCGCGCTTTCTCGGGTTAGCATTTGGTTGTGAATTAGGCGAGTTCATGGAGCAGAGTCGGTGGGAAAGCGCAGACAATAATTCTTCCATGGAAAAGGGGGTGTTATATTCCTCTCCTCTGTTACTAGAAAAGTCCAGTGTATTTTTCCCCATCTCCTCTTATAAATGAGAACACTGCAGAATATTGAGACGATCTGAAGATGTTCTCATAGTGAGAAGCCAGTTTCTCTGCTATATCTGCAGGGGAGGTGTTCACATTTCCGTTCACCAGCAACTCAGAACGTTCGGAGGAGGAAGTCTTCCCCCATTTGATGGACCTTTCGCCATACCGCTCTAGAAGGAGTACAGCACGAGAGAGAAGATAGGCTCTCGAGGGCGTCGTTTTGCTTTCGCGTATGACCGTTCTGTCCTGGCTCTACGCCTCTTTTATTCGATTAAGTTTTCAATTTATGGAACCTATTGGGCCTAGACAACGCTCGTTTCCGCTCACGAACAGCGGTGGTGCAGTTTACGTTCCTCCAGGGTACACGAGGACGTCGTGGTCGGCAGGTCGTTCTCGGTATGGCGGTGGTTGCGGCGTCGAGAACGGCTTTGATGAAGTGAGCAGCCATACAATTTATGTCGCCGGGACACTGATCTGATACGTGCAGTACTTAAGCGTATTTGGTCCAGTCGGCGCGCTGGATTGACCACTGGGGTAGGCGGAAACATCGAAATCGGGCAAATCTAAATGGACCAGGATTGGAAAATGGTCGCTTCCATGGAGTTTCTGTCCATTCTGCAAACGTAGATAAAGATGGATTGCAGAAAACGAAATCTATGTGAGAAAAGGTGTTGGACACCATGGAGAAATGAGTGGCATGGCCAGTATTTAGAAGAACCAAATTCAATCTATGATAGTTTGCAGAAGGAAACCTCTCTGGCAGACTTTACTGCAACCCAGTCGGCACAATGAGCAGTGAAGTCCCCAAGAGTGGGGAAAGGTGGGGGATAATTGAAAAATAAGAATGACAATGTTATCTTACGAAACGGCTTGTCTGAACAGGATATAGACGTTAAAAATGGTTGTCGAGATTTTACGGAAATTTATACGTACGCCAGATGTGTGAAGACTGGTTCGCACATCTATTTCTTTGGACACCAGGGAGTCCCTGACGAATGTAGCGTCTCCGCCATGGGCACGGAGCCCATCGGCAACGTCTTGTCTGCAAGATCGAAAGCCGCGAAGAGCGAGGGGATGCTCACGAAGACGTTTCCTGAATAAATAACAGGTCTATGACGTGAGATTATAGGCTTCAATTCGTCTGAGTACGGAAGCCATTGATATTCCACGAGGAGGGACATGGTTTTAGGTATTAAGATTTTTAAAAATTTTCTGCAGGGATAAGGTGTTTGGTTTCTTTTTCTCTCCCCCCCACCCCCCACCCCATCTGTGGAAAAGTGGACGAGCTCATATGCAGCTGCAGTCCACTGCAGAGTCGACTTGACTGCTGCTGGAAAGGGCCGCGTGTGCCTGGGAACTATCACGTTCTTTTTGACACAGGTGACTGGGATTTAGAAACAGGTCTTTTCGGCCTCAATTTCGAGGGTTGACGCCTTTGGGTATTTGTTGAGATATCTGTAGTTGTTTTTATCTTTGTTTCAGGTGGTAAGGTTGATTTTGTTTTAGCGTCTCCGCAAAGGATATCTTCTAGAGACACCCGACAGGCAAAGTCGCGTACAGAGGTTGGCTGTACTTCTGCACTCGTATAGCACCTGGAGGACGATTTTGACATTTCCAAGGTGTGTGCGAAACTCCTGGAGAGTCATCGGATTTCTTGTATGGAATCACCGATGTACTTCAGGGAACGACACTTTCTCAAATACTCGACGTTTCTGTATCTCTTTCTTTTTCAAAAATTGGACATTTATTTCAGTTTGATGGGTGGTCTCCTGTGCAGTTTACAAATTTGGGGGCGGATTTGCATTCAGAAA